>JAMKCH010023057.1:0-21131 GCA_023653785.1 Ophioderma brevispina
TGATCTTGCTAAAAATTCCCTAAGTACTAATGCTTTGGGGGCTAAAATAAGTGTAGAAGTCAGGGTTTTTATGTGTTAGGAATAGGATTTCGGTGGGATCACATGACCTCAATGGGTGTAATTTCCCAAAACTGATGCATTGTGGGATTGATTCAATATGCCCGCTGGATGGTGGCTGACATACAAAGTGAGAATGACTGACTAGACGGCATAGTTGTGTTACATGGGTATGAATTGCCATGTGCCCTCTTTATCCCCTGAACTTTGACCTCTAGGATCGAGATACCCAAACCACACATAAGGGGCTTGGGGGCTATAAGCCTGAGACTGCTTTGGTTCTTGACTTCAGGGCAGCCCCCTACATTTTAACATTTGGCCCCTGTAGCACTTGAACTTTGAGGAGAGGGATAGTCTTTTAGTAAGTTAGCCCGGGGGGGGGGACACTCCCATGTTGGAGGTGATGCATATGTAAGGCTGTAAAAGACCCCCTTTTTCAGCATCGCTGTCACCCAAAGACCCCATATATTTTGCAAATGTCACCCAAAGATCCCATATTTTTCGAAAACCACCGGCACCCAATTTTGGGTGAAATTGGACTTCTAATCATAAAGCCTTCCTCAAGCCTGGAAAAAGTGTGGAAATTGCACCTCAGGTTCCCTGGAAATCTTTCTATTTGGAGAAGAATTTTTGTCATGTAAATAAAGAAATATATAAGAATTGAAGGGAAATTTTGCAATCTTGGAGGGAAATTTGTGTTCCTAGAAAATTTGGTATTTTTTCCAGCCCTGACCTTCCTTGTCGTTCTCGGTTTACTTGTTGTGTTGTAGCAGCCTAAGGCGCTCCACAGCGGCGCCATGAGCACTTAAGTGGATTTGTTGCGCATTATAAATATTATTTTTATTATGCTAATGAAACCAGTCAACATTGATATGACTCCCATTGTTCTTAAATTGGTCTGTGCTTTAAATAAAAGATGCAGCATTCTAAGGTACATGACTAAAAATAAACATCAAATATTTGTGGAATTTCTTTGCTTTTTGCAAGGTTGCTTTATTCACACAATCGGCCATGCCATTCCGCTTTCAACCCTGCCGAATTTTGCAACCATGCATGCATTCAAAAAGGACACATCAAGCATTCCTTTGGAATGCTCGTCTTCTGTAGATTAGATAATAAAAGTATTAGTCATGGCCGGCTGAAGCATTAATACCCACGTACGCATGCCTGGAAATCACCACATTTTGGACAAGACCGATTTGTCACGCAGAGTTGCAGATGTTGACGCTAGTATTGTGTTTATGCAATTCATCATGGACTGTCACATTACAGTATACAGCTTGTTTGGTGTGTACTATGTCGTGTTTGCTTGTACTTAAACCTTTCAACTCTGGTAGCTTCTGTATAAGGCCTAGGCTTTAACACATAAGTTTGTGTTTTTTGGGATGGCTTCCCAAATGACTGATGCAGGTCATTTGGGAAGCCATCTTAAACACCACTGAATATATTTTTCATGCTGACATTGAATATGGTCTTGCAGATGCATAATTTTGAAATATATAAAAATGGGAACAGTTTTTACTATGAAGGACTTCAGTTGCATCCAGCACCCAAAGGGTTAACTAAAGTTTTGTGTATATTTGTACTTAGTCAAAAGAATAGTAAAAGGGAAATGTCTTCATGCATAATTTGAGGTGTAAATGTCAGACATAATCTATTGAAAGCTGCAATATGAATGCGAGTGTCATTCTAAGGTTTGTATTTCATGGGTGTTGAGTGCTGAGACTCAAAAGGGTGTGGGTGAGTTTCATTCTTTGACAAAGATTTTTAAAGAGGCAAATTGCTGTAGCCAACGTGTGATCACTAAGATGCTGAAAAATTAAAGGTTGCATCCCATGATTCGAGCACCTTCATTTTGTTAAAAGGTCAACTAGTTTATCTATGAAACTTTCGTTATTCTAATGGTTGCGTTCTTAAAGTTAGGAGCGAAGTTCATATCGCACTGCCCGATAGACCACTGAGCCTGTGAGTTGTAATTTCTGTCCGTTTACAAACAGGAAAATACAAAATCGCGAATTTTTTTAGAAAGTAGATGGAATCTGCCTGGAAGATTATGCCTTTACTATACTTAGGGTAGCGTTCAGATGACATAAAAATCTCACATTTCTGTGTCGCATAACATTAGCAGGACCGGAAGGGACACATTAGGGATCACTTTGTAAAACGTTGTTGTCTGTTGGTGTTGATGTATGTTGTTGAGTCTGTTGTTGGCCGTAAAAAGGGTTTAACATTGCCT
Source organism: Ophioderma brevispina (assembly GCA_023653785.1). NCBI lineage: Eukaryota > Metazoa > Echinodermata > Ophiuroidea > Amphilepidida > Ophiodermatidae > Ophioderma > Ophioderma brevispina. Next base: position 2,294 of record JAMKCH010023057.1, read on the forward strand.
GTTATATCTTCGTACTTTGATGGATTTAAACCATTATAATTTTGAGGAATCTTCCGTCCTATATACTATACACATGGTAGAGACCCAAATTAAGAGTTTGAGGTCATTCAAATGGCCAGCAGAAAACCTGGGTGCCCAATTTTTTACCACTTGGACTCATTTTTATGCACATGCTGACTGATGGTTGATACAATTTAAGGATGTTTAATTTGGGTGGTGGGCGCGGGGTGGAGTGGCCCATGAGTGCAGTCTTTCTTCCTGTTTTGGGTGGTTGCCAGTATTTGCTGTTCACAGTAGGGGACTGATTCCATTGTTTGGATGGTTCCCAGTGTTGGATGGTTCCCAGGTTTGGATGGTTCCCTGTGTTGGATGGTTCCAGGTTGGATGGCCCAGAGTTGGGTGGTCCGCAGAGTTGGGTGGTTCCCAGAGTTGGGGTGGTGCCCGGGTTTGGTGGTAATATGGTGGGTTGGTTTCCCAGTGTGGGGTGGTTCCAGTGTGGGGTGGTTCCCAGTGTTGGGTGTGCCGGTCGGTGCCAGTGTTGGAGGGTGTGGGGTGCTCTGTTTTGGTGGTTCCATGTCTGGGGTGGTTACCAGTGTTGGGTGGTTCGGTTTTTGGGTGGTTCCTGTTTTTTGATGTCTTTATTTGGAATGCCGTGCTGGTCCAAAGCCTTTGTGGTTCCTGGTGGTTTGATGGTTCCTGGTGTTTGATGGTCCTGGGGTTAGGTGATTCTATGTCTTTAGTGGTGTCCAATTTGGTGGGTCCAGCTTTTGCTGTTCCTCAGTGGTTCATAGTGTCTATTGGTAGTTATTTGCTATGAATATTTCCATGCCTTACTTCTATAGCTTTATAATTATTGGGTTCCTTTTACATGCTAACACTTTTAAAATGAAAATGTGTATAGTAATATAGGACCAACAAGATTCTCAACACATAATAATGATAAAAATTGGATTCTTTTTTTCGTCCAATGCCAAATTTATTGGTCTCGCCATGAGTTGAGAAAAATCTGGGCTCAACTTCGTCTGCCCATATTATTTTTTCAACTCATGGCTTGACCAATAAAATTTGGAAGTAGTGGAAATCAATGAATCCAAATTTTTTATTACACAAATTGGGTCGCAGGTGCAAAACATGGGATCCACGTGTGATGAGGTCAAAGGTCAAATACTAAGGTCAAAGGTCAGGTGAGGTCAAGGTGTAAGATAGCCTGAAAATGTAATAAATTGAATCTCATTTAAAAGGTTGAAGGTCCAATTGAACCATTATCCTGTGTTGAGTAGTCCAAGTGTGGGGGAACAATATCGGATCACAAAACATGGAAATGAATAAAATTCAGGTTTACGCCCAATATTAATTGTCTCGCTATGAGTTTTAAAATATTGGGCTCGACTGGGTCTGCCCAATATTTTGCCACTAATAGCTCGACCAAGTAATATGGGGTAATAGACCCAAATTTTATATTCCAAAACTGGGTTATAGGAGTTTAATTTGCAAACACTCATTTGTTATGAGGTTCCAAGGTCGCATATCAAGGTCAAAGTCACATTAGGCAATTAGTCACTAACCGTGACAGAGGCGACACAAGTGGTTGAGGACCGATGTATTTGTTAGGAAAGGTGGGGGACAAGGCTGTGATCTTGAAATGTCCCTTAAGCTTTTCTTGAGTGACGTGACTGCTTGGGTGGGGGAATATTGTAAATCTGTATGGCTGAACTCGAGCAATGTATTGATTAAAAATATTCCAGCAAATAAGGAAAAATACATTCCACATGGACCTCATTTTCCACAAAACTCTCTAAAAACCTATACTATGTGGTAAGCATATTGTGTGTATTTTGTTGTTGCAATTAATGCTTCGGAAATGTGAAACAGGTAAAAGACATCTGGCGGTGAACTTGCCATGTAATTTATTAGGGGCTATAAGCTACACTGGTTACCCGGGGGGGGGGACTCCCATATTGAAGCCACACGTAGAAAGGCTGTTATGTTAAGACCAAATTTTTCAGCATCGTGGTCACCAAAAGACCCCTTGTTTTTTTTAACAAATTTCACCCAAAAAACCCCTTACTTTGAAAATTTTTCCCTACTGTCACCAAAAGACCCTTATTTTTTTTTAAAATTAGGTTAAAAACGCGTGTTTTTTTGTTTTTAGAAAATTTTGCAAAAAAAAAATTCACCCAAAGGACCCCAATGTTTTGGAAAATTTTACAAAATTTGCCACTCGGAAAGCCCCAATTTTGGGCAATTTGGTGTCTCTCACCCAAAGGACCCCTATTTTTTTCAGTCTCTGTCACCGAATGGTCATGGGTTTGGGGGGGGAAGCGGCGAGCCTAAGCAACAGATCCATTTCATATGTGCGTGCCCCCCCCACTCGGCACTGGACATTTAAGGGAAAGAGCTTGTAATTCCTCTTTAAAGGTGCAACGAGGAATTTCAAATCATGTGTCCCTTTGAAAAATATCGAAAGTACTGATTTTTCCTGCCGTGTGTAAAGCTTTCCATCAAACTTATCCCCATCTGAAAGGATTAAGCTAGGAACTGTTTTCTTTGGTACAAAAAATTGTGAAATTTCTAATTTCGTATAGGAGCAAAATACGGAAATTCAGCCTATGTTTTACATTGAATACTCAGCAAATCAAATAACCTTTTTCTCTCTTTTAAGACATTTCTTAACCTAACACCAAGGTTAGATATCTATTGCGTGTAGTGCTAATCTTATATTAAAGTACTATTATGACACATTTGGGTGTTTCAAAATCTCCCGTTGCACATTTAAATGGCTGACCAGAGATTTCCCGGGTAGGAGGGCGCCCTCGATTTTCAAAACAAATTGGGTTGTTTTTGCATAGGCATAATGCTTGTCCATATAATGATCACTGGTGTGAAATAACTAAGCTCAAATCAAATTCCTTCAATAGAAATCACAACTTTGTTAAAAATTCCGAATCAGAATTTTTGTTATACACAGGTATCCTATGGAACGGGGAAATCCATTCATAAGTGTTTACCGCATGAAACGAAAAATCGGATTCATCTCAAACTTAGAATGGGCATTTTAGGTGGACATCTTTATTTTCCAGTTGACCATTTCAATTACTACACAAAAATTTTTCCACCCTCCGTCCTTCTCACTCCTCCTTTCCTAGCCTCCTCACCCGGGCCCTATTTCTTCTTCTTTCCTTCTCCTCTTCCACCTCCCTATTCCTCCTTTTGCTTTGCAAAAATTATTTTTCATATATCTGGTCAGCCTTCATTTCTGAATTCTTTGTACTCCTCTCTCTGTAAGGATTTGTAAGGCATCTGATGAAACCGGGAAGACCTGCAGCAAGACTTTTGTGTGTGTGTCTCTGTGAAGGTGTCTGTGTGGGTGTGGTCAAATTTTTGGGATATGCTTTGGGTTAGAATGTTTTCCAGCATACATTGAGACAAAGGGTCTTATGGAGAGTTATATATGAGGTTAAAGGTCATACACTTATTCTTTGACCACACCACATAATAGGGCGACCTATTTGGGACCACTGTCTCTATTTTATTTTAACTAAGAGATTTTGGCCAACTAACTACTTTGTTGGATCATGCGGCATATAAATTTGTGCACAGAAGTTGTTAAAATAGTTTGTTGCAAGATTAAAGAATTTTCTTGTGTTTCTCGCTCACTATTTGACAAGACAAGGGATTGGTGATTTTCAATTTTGGCCTCACTGTTAACCTGCCAGAACGACAATGACGAGAATTTTACAGGAATGATTTTTCCAGTGTATGTGTAGGTTGCTTATTTCTTTTCTTGGCTGCATTTAAAACAGGAAAGGTATCACAATAGGTAATTCATAGAATGAAAGTATTGAATCGCAACGAAAGGAACCCTAAGAATGAATGGTTTGTTGGAACAGCCTTTCAATTGGTACACAAAGAAATATTTAGATTTGTATCAAAAATGGCACGGAGTAACTTTATTGTTACGATGAGTGGGTTGACTTGTGGCATTGATCCATTGCTTTTTGCCAGCTGCAGTCCCATCTCCCCTGTGACAATATGTGGGTACAGGACAATATATTTTGTTGAACAATAGATACGCAGACAAAATAGTAATGTTTATCAGTGTAAACAATTTTGAATTTGTGTGGGACCATTGAGAGTGAAAAAAATCGTCTGTGATGCTAAAAAGATATATTTGTTTCCTGTAATCATGACTGCATTCATTTTAATTAATTATTGCAGATGTTGGAGGCAGCCTGTTCATTATTTAATGATAGATAGCTTTTTGAATAAATACTTCAGGACAATCAAAAACAGCAATTTCAACATTATACCTTTACCGTGAAGAAAATAGTAATTTAGTTTTGTGGACCCCATTTTAAGCAATTGGGTTTAAGGTGGGCCATTTTTCAAAGCGGCATTCTCAGTTTCCAACCACAGGGTGTATTGAGTCCATCCCACAATTTGCCAGTTTTGTGAAATTTTGCCTCAATAAGGTCCCTCAAAAAATCTTACACTAATTTTAGCCCACAAAGCATTATTAGTACTTGGGTAATTTTTACCATGATCAATTGATCATGATATGTCTTATATTTCTTATTCTTAAACACTTTTTTATCCCTAAGTTCTGACATGTATTTAGTACATTACAGTATAGGTACGGTATTATGCCAAAGTCCAATAATTTTGAAAGTGTCCAAAATATAAAATTTGTTGCCAAGGTCTTGCTCTTTCATGTAATTCCTCGCTTGTAAACAATCCTGCAAAAATGGCTGAGATAAGACACCCAAAAAACTAAATACTCCTTCACCAAAAGTTGGACTTGATGGCGATTTCAATTGTAACATGTGGAGTTTCGTGGACCATAATCAATATTGCAAGTAGACATACTCACTCATTCAGTCGGAAACCCTCTTTCTTTAAAATCAATACGTACACAGATTCTTGCGTTGTATCGCACAGTGACTGCTACAGTGCATTTTTGGGCATTCTATCTCAGCCATTTTTGCATGACTGTTTACAAGGGAGGTGTTGCATGAAAGAGCAAGGCAGTGGCAACAAAATGCTTATGTCAGAAACTTTCAAAATTATCGGACTTGGCAAAATACTGATCGAAAAACATGCAGAGATACTTTATGTGGCAACTGTAGATTCGAAGAGTATATGGTACGAGATTACCTTCCACTCAGCCAGCCTGAGCCATACTAAGTTCAGTTTCAGCCTCTCTATATAGGTTTCGCTCATAGTGATTCCTTGTGCCATCCTGGCATTTAACAAAAATAATAATCTTGTCTATTCCTTCAGCTGTTCAAGCCATCAGCAAAATGTAGGGAGTCCATATTAATTTGAAAACTATAGACATGTAAATGCTCCAAAATGAAAAGTAGGTACACTGATGCTAAAAACAGCTCAGGTCTACCAAATTGACCTCTTTAGGGCAAAGGTGTGTTGAAAACTTTAAAATATGATAGTGGACAAATATGGGGACAATTATTGATGATTAATATCAGCCAAATTGGAGTGAACTCATTGGTTTATTATCAAATATCCAATGAGTTTGGCAAAGGAAAGTGAATATGAAAATGAGCTCTTCAGAGCTATTTTTCTGATGGTACCACAAGTTAAATATTCATGAATAACAACATAAGCTAACATACTTAATAGTTGTGTCCACACGGGCTTGAAACTCGAGTTTCAAAACTGAGCGTCCATCAGGTTTTTGGCTGTGCGGGCGCATTCAGAGTTTTAAACTCCTGACTATTATCGAGAATCTAGCTGAGTTTTATCCCCCAAAAAAACTTGGTGATGAAGCTCAAACTATGATAACATTCCAGAGTGTTTTGGAATGTTGGGCCATGCGGACAGTTTGGGGGGATAGTGAGCGGGGATGACCTTGCAAGGTCATTTTTGTTGACAAATTCCTGTGTTTGAGTATCATGCACAAAAGGTCCCAGCTTCCAGTGTGTTAACCTCTGGGGGAAGGGGGGAACAAGTTGCCCCCTCTGGCTGGAAAAAGCGGAACGATATGAATGAAAATACGCATTTTCATTCCTCTTCTTCAGGGAATTTTGACCAATTTCAGCCTATATTTGGGTAAAATTATGTGACTAAGGCATTTTGCGCGCACTACATGCACAAGTTCAGACTAAATTGGACCACATATTGTTCATAATAAAAAGGGACAAAAAGTAAACTTGCCAAAATACAACATGACAAAGGAGGAAAAAACCTGAAAACATTGCATTTCTAAATACAGCAACATAGCAAAACAAAAACTAAAAAAAAAACCTAAAAAACTATGAAAGTAAAACTTAAATCAATATGTGCAACAAATAAGCATATGGTGGTAAGATAATGGTTTGTAAGGTGTACTCTCAGTCATATAGTTAACAAAAATGTCCTGGAAAACTTTGAGGAAAAGTACAGTATGACTCTAATGAAATAAACATACTTCAGGTGATACCGACATCATGATAATCATGTCAAAACCTGCTGATCCAAAGTTGCTGACCTGCACCTAGATGTCGGATAAACAAGAAATCCATGCTACTTTAACATTTTGATATTTCTACCCCAGCAAAATTGATATTACAGACATTTTGAAATCTTTGTATTAACAGTAGCTAACAGCTTATTATGGGTCTGATAATTTGCAGATTTCAGTGCAGGGAAATTGCCTGTTATATTTTCATTGATAACATAACTTTTGAGGTTAAAGTAAAGGTATTTAGGAAATTCACAACCTGCTTTGATGATGCGTTTGCAGTGAATTTTGTGAAGGACATTTCATTATTTTATAAATGAGAGAAGAAAGAGAGTCAATGAGAAAATGCTTTTTAGTTATGCATTACTTCTTGTCGTCGTATGATGCACGACTGTTTGAGTGTTTGTACTGGACTTGAGAATATGGCATGCATATTTACATCTATTAGGCTGGAAGGCACCCTACGGCTTTTGCCGCTGTTTGTAGCGGAACTCAAGTAGCAAAGACGGAATTGGATACTGCTTGCCTGAATGACCTCACCATCTTAAAGGAATATTTTATGGAATGACACGATAAAATACACATTTCATCCAATCATTTCCTAATATATGAAAATAATTGAGGTATTATGGGTTTTGCATAATTTTTAGGCAAAATCAGTTAAAGGCCCTATCGGTGATCCACCCAAAAGAGACAAAATATTTGGAATTTGCAGGAGTAGTCTAAAAGTGAACATTTAGAAGTCTGTAGAAGATTCAATATTCAATTTATTTATGCACTATCAGTGTGTGCATGCATAAGTTAATATTAAGCATAAATTAATGCAAAATGACAAAAAAGGTAGAAAATAGCAATGTTCAAAGATGAGAATCTCCATTCAGTTGTGTGCTGTAGAAAGCTTCTGTGTGCTGTAGAAAGTGTCCGTACGGACAGTAATGGCCCGAGGAATAAAAGATGAGATTTTTTGTTTAGGCCATCTTATATGGTGTCATAATGGATGGGCATCCTGCAATATTCTGAGTGGTAGATGCCAGTGTGTGTGTGTGTGTGTGTGCGTGCATGCATGTGTGTGTGTTTTTGTGTGAGTGTGTTTGTGGTAAAAATGTTAACCTCCACACTTATTGGACTCATACTCAATATTGTACACATTGACCATTTAACTTGCTCACAAGAACCACTGGCCCAAGACTCATATGGGATGTATACAGATTGAAAGTGACCCCATGTGACTATTTATTTGTTATCCCCTGTTTATTCTCATTCAATACAAAAAATATTAATGGTTTTGGTGGCATATCACATTTAGCCTGTGTCCTTGTGTGGTAATCCAAAACCATTGATATCTTTTCATATTGCATGAACAAACAGGGGATAATAATAATACCAAAGAATTTCCTTAAAAGGTCAGAACATCGTATTGTGGTCACATCAATTAATTGTGGCACATTGACTATGGTCAGTCACTCTTCATATGATTCACCTATAGATAATACAAATAAAAGTGCAGAAACTTGTGGAACATGTGCAGTGCAGTGTAGCATAAGTCGGTTTTTGCATTGTATTTCCTGATTTTGTTTTGGATAGTTCAGCAAGTCAATAGCAAAACCTTTTCGGGGTGGTGTTTCACACACATAACTCAAAGTCGTCAAATCTGGTGATTTCTGTGGATTTCAGTAATGTTATGATGGTGTTTCCCACAACTGGATTGTATATGGTGCTGTTAAGATAGGAGTTGTGACAGGTTGCCTAATTTTATGACAGGTTATCTACTTTTTATGCTGTAGAGACACTACGTTCCTCTCCACTATCGGATTTCCAGTATTTATACTTTTTGGATTCATATCTAGTGAAATTGTATAGAAATGCAGAATTCTTTCTTGATTTTTGGCTCCAGAAATTCCTTCTGTAGAAAATAAGGCCAAATTTTCAAATTATTTTTTTATAATTCATACAAATAGAGGCTGAATTTTTGCTTTGGAGCAAGAGTAATTAGACGTAAGTTAAGCTTCAAAGGTGCATTGTTTTGACCAACTTTGGGACCCCCTCTCATTTTTCCTCAAGTAGCATCAATTTGATTCAGATGAAAGGCCTATTTTTCATTGTTTCCTGAAATTTCAGCTTTGAAAATTCAAATCATTGCTTTCCCAAGATATTGACAAAAACCTGCTGTTATATTGGTTACCAATCAATATTGGCCACTATGGCACATCTTGTCTAGCCATGAAAAACTGCAAGTTGGTTTCCCAAAATACTTGGTGGTCAGCACTCATATAAAGTGGAGAACAATAGAAAAAATGGAACCAGAATTTTAACTCTTGTAGCTGGGATATGTTTGAAGATAACCACAAATATGCTTTAAAGAATACGTTGATTTTTAGGGAATCTGAAATGTGAAATCTCTTGGTACACCTTTTAATATAGGGTGAATCCTTACAACAAAAAATGTAGCCTTTGAGATAATGGTATATTGTCACACTATAGAAGAAACAATATCTTACTCTAAATAAACACTTGGGGTGGGGGGGTTTTTCGTTTTCGGGGGCTTGTTCGTCTGGTTCCTTTTTGGGGTCTCAGTGGCATGGTGGATACAGGATTGTATGTAACTATTTCTTGAATAGCCATAGGTCACAAAATTACAAAAACTGATAGAAGGGGGAGGTTCTCCCAATTTTGCAAAAATAGGGACAGCGGTCCCAAATACGTCTCTGAATATGTGGTAAGTGTAGTGCAATATAATGACCCCTAAGTGACTCTGAATGACCTTGAACTCTCATGTGACCCAACATAAGCCACTTGTCTCTGTTGAATTCTACCAAGAGAACTTAATCCTTAACTGCCAGTCAAAACGACTAAAGACCCAGGCACACACAGAGGCACACACGCAAAGCATGCTGCAATAAGGTCGTTCATCTTACATCGGATGACCTAAATATGGTAATTTATTATTTTTTTTTTTGCCACAGAAGCAAAATTTTTAAAAAAAATACAACATTTGGCCAATTTAGCTTATTTTTAAACAAATTTTTCAAAATCCAAACCATCGTATATTCTTGGCAGGTCTCACTTGAGGTCGAGGTTGGGTATATTTGGGGTACAGTTTACAGAGTCCAGCTGAACATCACATCTAGATAACGGCGCAGCCGGATGATGTCACCATGGAGCGCCAAATGTCCCTGTTGTCATTAGGTTGGGGATGTCAGATGGAATCCTGTGGCTGTCTCGAGCAATCAAATCAAGTAGTTAAAGTGGCGACGACCCCTGTTTTGGCCCATGGAACTTCCAAAAAATGTGCCGTTGAGACTACTGGTCAATCGCACGATGACAGTGACCGGCAAATCGCTGCACGGCGTTGGGCAACAAAGAGACACATTGGAGAAAAATGGATATCTCCATATATCTGTACTTTGGTCTTGTGCTCACGCCAGTATATATTTGTACTCGCCATAAGAAAGCGGGTGTAGGTGCGATCCAGTCTATCCTGTAGCTCGATCTTTATGGTCCAGGTCTCAGATCTATTTAACATGATACTCTACTAACAGGATCTAAAGAATTCAGTGGTTGAATTGGAGATACCAGATTGCCATAAGTGAGTGAGTTTATTGCATGGCATTCCACTTGTCCTTTGCCGTGAAAGGAAGTCTTTTTGCATGTCGGCAACATAGGACCCAGATACTTGAAGTCCTTGCACCTCTTTGAGTTGGGGACCTACCATCTATGCTGTGCAGATAGGTTAATGATCGTCTTCCTCATTGACAGTCATATATTCAGGCTTCTTGGCATTTAGAGTGTAGGCCCGAATTGTTGCATGCATTCTCAAGTGAGGTTAGTAGATATTGTGCACCACATAAGATCAGCTGTTAGAGCTAGGTTATCTGCGTAGTCAAGGTCCGTCAAGGTCTGTGAGATGATGACCAAGTGACGTCTGGAACGCTTGGGTTTGATGGTGCGTCCTTTGTCGTTCACTGATGTCAAGACTCTGTCCTAGGATTTAATCAACCACGACTACAACGAGATAGGGAGCAAGAGTATACTCCTTGGAGGATTCAGTAGTTGTTAGGAACTCCTTTGTGGTCCCATCCATGGTCTGCCACAAAGCTATATGGGTTATCATACATGATGGCAATTGCTTTGTCAGTCTCATCTGGGACACCGTAGTTGGCGAGAATATGCAGCATACATCCCTGTTAACACTGTCAAAAGCCCTGGAAAAACCCACGAACACAATTGAAGCCCTTTTCTTGGAAATTCTCAACTCTTCTATGAATCACTCTGAGGGCAAGTATCTGAGGTGATGTTGATCTACCTTTACGGAAACGGTTCTGGTTCACAGTCTGAGAATGGATTATGTGAAGGAGTGATTCTGTTGAGAAGCATGGAGTTGTAGATCTTAGAGGCCAGTGGTGACAGTGTAATTCTCTGTAGTTTTGGTTGTTGGAGGGTCGCCTTTCGTGTAGAGGAAGATCAATGTTGTTGAAAAGGCACGCTGGTTTGTTTCCCCATGTAGGTGTATGACAAAATTCTAACAGTTGATCAGGAATAGTGGATTCTTCCGGACTCCTGCGGAATGTTGTCCAACCCATCACCAAAATCAAGAATCGACCAAGCATAGCATGCTTAAAGGTGCATTTTGGGATCCTAGCACAATTATATTTGTTTATGATTCATTAGTTATCTCAAGAAAAGGTTATTTCCAAAATGGTCAGTGATTCTGATGTTGCCTTGTGTTATGAGCAAATTAGCTGTATTGCGCTGTCTAGAGAACACTGGGTTATAATTGTCAGTTTACAGACAGAAAATACAAGATCGCAAATTTCCTCTAGAGTAGATCGAATTTGCGCGTAAGATTAGGCACATACTTGGCCCAACAGTTCAGATGATATAAAAATCTCAAATTTCTTTGAGGTAAAAGAGGAGGACAAGGCTATGGATCACAAAATGCCCCTTTATGTTGTAAACAGCCCCTTTTAGTCCGCCTTGATGAGAAGAAATCTGATGCATAAATGTTTCTTTAGGTTCAATCATGCACAAGGGAGAATTGCCCTAGTGTAAAAATGTGAGACACATCCTTGAATGCATTGCAGGATACAAAGATACATCCAGTAGACATACTCTACAACCCATTAGTATGGAATGTCAAAATTGCTTCCGAATTTCAACAGTGAACTGGCAAGATGTTAGTTTACCATAATCTATCATTTAAAGGGGCATTTCGTGACCAACAGCATAATCCCCTCGATTATTATATCATTGAACTGTGCCTTAAGACTGTATGGGTTGCCTAAATCTTATGTTGCACTTTGATTCCTCTGGAAGAATTCCTGTTTTGATTATTTTATGTCCTAAACGGACAGAAATTATTGACAACACAGTGACCTATGGTGCCGCGTGATCTAAGCCTTGCTCATACACACACATGCACCGTCAGAATCAACTGAGAAATTTTGTAAATAACTTTCTCAGGCGATCTAGTGAACATATACAAACAATGAGTGTAGAACATAGAAAGCACATTTAAGGCCTATATGTACAGTAATTTTTTAGTATCCTTTATTAATCATGAAATACACACTGTGAAAATATTAGTTAGAATGCAGGACACTTGAAGTGGACATTTTTGCGTTACATTAGTTTTCATGCACTCCTAAAAGGTTTGTGTAGGTCTGTGTAGAGAAAGTTAAAAATAGTGAATTTTCAAACAAGACAAAAATGTTCAGGTATTTTGTGCGGAGCCTTGCCAGTTGGGCTTGCCATATCGCGTAAGGAATGCATACAAGTGAGATTTGGTTAACTTTAAAGGTGAACGAGAGATTTGGCGGCATCATACATTGTGTCATATGTAGGTTGATTTCATATAGATAAGACCCCAATAGATTCTGGACTGGCATGTGGACAGAAATGTCTTGTGAAAATAAGAAAAATTTGATATGCTTAAGTCAGATAAACCATGGCCTGAATTTATTGATTGCTCATATAGTAAATTAGAAATTTCACATTTCTTGCTCCAAAGAAGTCATTCTCAGCTTAATTCTTTCACATGGGATATTTTTGATAGAAAGCTTTACAATAGTGCAAAAATCAGAATTTTCACATTTTTAGGGACACTTGTTATGTGAATTTTCTCGTTGCACCTTTAAAATTATGCCTAAAATTAGGAGCAGGGGAAATGTCCCTCAAAATATTTGGTGATTGCATGCATCTTTCAAAGGTGAACTGTGACCATGGAACAAATTGTATATTTTGTGTCGTCTGCAAGAGGGCTTATAGGGTTTGATTTGGTAGCGTGTGTGTCTGTTTGTCTGTGGTAAAAATGTTGACCCGAATGTTAACCCGAATGTTAACCCTAAATATAATTGCCCGCAGTGCCCACATATGTGCACACATTTTCATGATACATACAATGAACCATGGGTAGTGACCCACATGTTGGTGACTTCATGTGACCTTGATGACCTCATGTGTTCTTTGTCCCCATTCACAAACTGCTACGGCAGACGTGCGTTATTTAGATGATAGCTGTATTTTTTTCAACAATTAGTTAAAGGCACTATCAGTGATTTGCAAAATGAGAAAATAGAAAAAAAATCATCAAAAATCAGATTTTTGCATGTCTGTAATAAGTATGGGGAGGCTAACATACCCTACAAGTTTCAAGACTAAAAATGACCAAATATGGACAAAATCGGATATTTTAGACTTTACTGTCCGTACAGACACTTACTACAACACGTAATTGAATGGAGAACATATTTTTGAATACTGCTTTTTCTCTCCTTCTCCACTTCTAACCTATTTTTTGGGAAAAATAACTTTTGAGAATTCTACAGGCTGATTCTTCACTTTTAAAGGTGGTTGTTCCGATTTATGTGTATTGTGTTCTCTACTTGATATGAGAGCCTGGCACTTGCACATACACCCCATCCAGTACCGTGGGAAATAAACTTCCGGTTTTGATGGTAGATGCAGTAATGAATGTTGCAAAGCCCTATTCAATACTGTGCTAATAGTAATATTGATGGTTAACCACTAAAACGGCGTTTTTTTGTTTATATCTTGGGAATGAAATGGATTTGAGGGCTCAAATTTCGGGACGACAATGAGAAAAATACGGCCATTCATCTGATATCAAAATCGATACTACTTCCGGTAAATCAGGGGGTCCCAAAGACGATCGGAACACGCACCTTTAAGCAACTCTTACAAATTTCAAATATTTTGACTCCTTCGGGTGGATCACTGATAGTGTCTTTAACATGGCCATGTTTAGAACCATGTGAACATTTAGCCATAATTACAGTACATTACCCTTGCACCTATTCTGAATCGTGTGCTTCATTCTGGAATAAACCACATGTTACAGATCAGGTACGAAAGGCATTATGTAATTGTGCCAACCTTAAAGAGACACTGGCACATTTGAAAAATAGTGCGCCCTCACAAATTTTCAAAATTGATATTTTTGCATGGTTGTAAAGCTTTTATGTACATTAGCCCTCGCCTGAAATGTTTAAGACCAAATCAGCGCCCTTATGGGTAAACACGATTTTTATAATTAAACGTGCAACGAGAGATTTCACTCTCAGGGGTCCAGAAAGGACTGATTCTGCCCGATATTAGCATTCCATCAAAAAATCCCCACTGAAAGCATTAAGTTGAGAAATGTTCCTTTGTACAAGAATGACCGAAATTTCTAATTCGGATAAAGGAGGCAAATACGAAATTCAGCCTAATGTTTTACATTGAAGAAAGCAAATTCAAATCACCTTTTTTCTCTTTTTTAAGCATTCTTTGCCAAATACAAAGTAAGAAATCTATGAGCCACCAATCTATATGAAATGACTATTATGACACAATATTGTGTGGTTCAAAATCCTATCCATGCACCTTCAATGTTGCCGGCGCGACATTTATTCAGCAGACGCGGAATGGCGTTTAACACAAGAAAACACACGCTAGAGCCTGATTTAGGCTTGATTTCCATGATATAAACCCGTTGGACGGATCGTGACCTTTGTGGTTTTAATATCAATGAGGTATGAGTCTATGATATTCATGAAAGACATATTTGTGATTAAAGTTATGGCAAACTTAAAGTTGCCTACAATTACATGGCTGTCTTTAGCTCTTATTGTGTTCAGTGGCGGTGCGGTGGGGGGGCATGGGGGGATTTGACCCCCTATTTTTTTTCTTGCCCCCCAGTTTGCCCCCCCCCCGGTCGAAAGAAAAAATGAAGGATTTGGGCAAAATTCAGTGATTTGGGGCCAAAAATCAGCGATTTTGGGCCAAAATTGTGAAAAATTTCCAATTTTCCATATTTTGTACCAACCAGAATTTCACTTTTGCCCCCAGCCAAGATTTCAACTTCCCCCCCTCCCCCATTTTCCCCCAGAAAAAAAGTCTGGCGCCGCCCCTGATGGTGTTGTCTGACAATAATTCCAGACGGCCATGATTTGTAGGCCCACACAGACTCCACACCCCCCATTAAAAATGGTCTGGGGACGCCCCGTGTGTCTGTGGTAAATAATTGCATGCCATATGAGTTCCGTAAGGATAAGGGCTATGATGATGTAAGTTTGTGGAAAGGAAGGGGGCGGGTGGTGCGACATGTTGGTGACCTCATGTGACCTTGGTAACCTCATGTGCCTTTGGCCGTCAAATGTTAACCCTGTCCCGCAAGCGTGTGGCAAGTTATCTGGAGTCCGTAAGGGGTATTGTGATGTAATGGTGGAAGGGAGTGGGTTAACTTTCTCAGAGTTCTCGACCTGATTAAGTGTGGCATATTTCGGGCAAATTACATATGGAAACGTGCGCAATTAATATGCCACAAATCAGTGTAAGCGCTATATTTTTGAAACGGTACAGAGGATATGCAAAATTCCTTCACTGCCACAAAAACCCCATTTGGTGCGCAGTCTTCTTCTTGCCATTTGAAAGTTCCTAATACAGCGGCTTAGGTATGCAAATGAGCAATTAAATATGCATAATTGCTGTATCGCTTAAACGGTACTAAGGATATGCAAAATTCCTTTGTACATGAAAAACAAACTACTAACCATACATCTTGTGATGTGAATCATATGGAG
Organism: Ophioderma brevispina; assembly: GCA_023653785.1. NCBI lineage: Eukaryota > Metazoa > Echinodermata > Ophiuroidea > Amphilepidida > Ophiodermatidae > Ophioderma > Ophioderma brevispina. Next base: position 17,834 of record JAMKCH010023057.1, read on the forward strand.
GGGGAAGGGTGGGGGGATTGGGGAAGGCGGAAGGTGGGTGGGGCACTAACAATCGAACTTGATTTGGTCGGGCCCAAGCCTACACCCACCCACCAGTTGTGACTGTAGGCCCCTGTCTTCCGAGAAAAAGGGTAGACTGACAGCAGACAGACGTGGATGTTATAATAGATGTGCTATAGATTGCAGTTTTAGACTTGAGAGTCCAAGAGACTCATAATAGACATGTCAAGTACAATATACTACATAGTGGTATCTGATGGACTTCCTTCTCATTTTACTTCAGCTGTATGTGATATTTAAAATACATCGTTCATATCAACACGTCAGTTCATGAGCAACATAACAGTTGTGACAAATTGAAATGTTACTAGTTCAGTAAGCCATTACATTACATTCAATGTGACTGACATACATTTACACATTACACTTGATAGGTTGTGATTGTTTACGCAGACTTTACTCAAACTAACATTAATGTTAGTGTACAGTATTCCGAGTGTTGACATGATATGGATCAGTATAGGAAATCTGTGTAGTATCTACCAGGGGGTGGAGGCCACACAGGTTTAGGGCAGTTGGAACTGATTTTTTCCGTGTTTGGAACTGCTTTAAAAAATAAACGTGATAGTGCCTTCCTCCCTCTGAATTCATGTACCATAAGTAGCTAAACAGTGTTAAAGGCTGACTCAGAGATTTCCCAAGGAAAGTGCCCTCAATTTTCAAACAAATCATGTTTTTTGCATATACATAATGCTTGTCCATGTACTAGTCACTGTGTGGAATAGCAAAGTTCAAATCGAAGTCCTTCATAAGATATGCTTACTTACGCTAGTTAGATTGTAAGCAAAGCAGGAATACAAGGAGAAATTACCTAAATAAAAAGCATATCTTGTATAATTGCATTGTGTATAATTTTGTTTTTTAACTCTACAGTCGCAACACTGCATCAAATCCAAATGCCCAGAGTAGCCCACGCAGAAGACGACGCAAAATCTCTGAAGACGACCCAGATGACTTAGGAATGGAGATAGAAGAAACACTTGTATCTATACAAGAAGAAGTGTCTCAAGGAGCAGCTGCCTTTCCTGAAGATGAAGCACAATACAGGTATATATCAGTGATAGGATGAGCTGTTCTACTGTCCATTCAATTAGCTTAGACCCTCAGATTTTAATTAATAAGAAGGTATTGGTGTCGGGAAAAAATTGTGAAAGAAAAGTTGGTATTCATCTAATTACCCAACAAGATTTTGAAGGTGCATGCTGGAAAGTATTTCTTCAGACCCAATTCTATTCAATTTCTGTGATTTTTGGCCATCAATCGGCAAGGAATCGGAACCAGCCGAATATTTGTAATGAGCATAAACTTTCTCAGGAATGTTCCATTTATAAGATGGGTATGTAAAACGTTGCATCACTCTTTGACAGCAGAAGACATTGATCGATGTCATGAACAATGCTTGTAATATATAAATAGTGTCTATTTTATTCCTGTGGCTATCCAATTTGTTATAGACAAAACTATGTCGCTTCAAACTTCAAAGAAATACAAATACAATACATTCTGTGTATTATGTCCTTTAGAAGATGACACAATGTGCAGGTCACTGTCCGAGCAAACCAAGATCTCACAGTGGGTATCGCTATATTGATAGTCGCTTTCTACCTCGTACGTATAATACCAAAGATCACCTCACACGCATTTGTAATGGTACCTGACGTTGGACAGATCATTGGGCAACTTTTGAGGAAAAAAGGGTCAAATTTCAATAGATTGAGGTAAAATTCCATCCATATGTTTTGAAATTTAAAAAATCCTGTTGCGGTAATTTCGTGATACAATCTTTTCTTTCACCGTTTTTCCCCGACACACTCTACCTTGTCTAATATAATTAAAATTTCCATACACCCCCTATCCCCCCCCAAGCCCACACTGAATAGAGGAAAAATGCTACCTATAGATGGGGTAGTGAATTCATTTGGAATAGCCATGAAAACCATGGTAAATTCATGATCAGTGCATGAATTGCATAGCCTGCATGCATGATCATATCCCTGATACGTAAATTATAATGTTTTTGTGTATCTGGGTATCATAAACCATTCTAACACAGGGGAATATTTTTGTAGCACACTGGTTAATGGAAGTCAATGAACTTTGCCTTGCGAATTGAGACTTTAAGGCCCTCATTTTATTTCGATGTCTCCTCAACTCAAAGCAGTGAATCAGCCTTCCCAAAGTCTTGTGCTGCAGTTGAGCATGGGAAATCATTATACTGTAAAAGTAGAAATATTCACCCTAGATAATTTTCACGCTTTTTGCACATTCTGAGCATGCCACGAAATAAGAAAATATGCGAAAATGTTTTCTTTTTGTGTAAGTCTATGTAGGAATCTGAAAAAAACGAATTTGAACTATTATAAATGCTAAAAAATGGCATACGCGCAAAAAATTACACATGCGAACATTACCAGACTCATACAGAATTGCTACCTTTCAATCCGATGTTGAGTAACAAATTGCATTGTCCTTTAGGCAGATGCAGAACCTCCCATAAATATATATGCACACATAATAGATATTCATTTCGCTCACCTGTATGGACGACACCCCCCCAAGTGACGTCATACACACAATCCTCTTCTCTTTTCGTTTGGGAATTCGACAAGATTGCTAACGTTATGATTTAACTCTCTGATTACTGCGAATTTTTGTCAAGATTTAGCTACTGGTGGCCCTGAACCTTGTGAAAATCTGTTAAATGTCGTTTATCGTCCCTGGGACTGTAGTTTTGGCATTTTTAGTTTGCGAAGTCGGTATTTTAAGGACTTTATACCTTGACTTTGCGTCGGGTTTGTCAACACAAAACCCGCATCATCCATAATTCAACACCCATAGGCCGACTAGCGTAGGGCGTGGAACTGCAGCCACGTTCATATCGATAGTCCTATTTCCACTAATATCTTATATGTGTTTTATATCATTTATATTTAACGGTATATTGTGATTGACAATGCTTGTGCGGATTGTACTTTGTAAGCGGGCTGGCACTTTTTTCGTTCTCGTTTCAAAATGGCGCCCGGTGTGGTTACATTTTATAATTTATGCACGATATTCCTTCACACATGAGCGTACACTTGGGGTTTACTACCTAGTGTCCTTACTGCCTTCTTGCAGTCCTTATGTAAAGAGGTATGGCCTTTGATTAAAGGAGTTGTAGGATTGTTTGGAAATGGCTTTTATATAATTTTGCTATCTAGACTTAGTAAATTTGTATTAGGTATCCCCGCCTTGGTGC
>JAMKCH010023058.1:0-20106 GCA_023653785.1 Ophioderma brevispina
AACAGCTATTTAGGTCTAGCTATACAACAAAATGAATGTAAAAACATAGGAATTGGCGGCCATTTTGGATTTATGCAAATTAGGCGTAGTTCCACCACTTGGATTTTTTTGGACTTTTAGTATGTCATTCTGGGGACCTTATAGAAATGCATTGTGGTGAAAAAAATTCTATTGCAATTTTTTCCAGGTCATATCATATAATTCCCAGCCTATAACTAAATCTAATCCAACTGATGAGCTCTGGTCAGATGATAGAAATTGGGTATTTGTCTATAATAGCTCAGCTACAGACAAAAGACAAGAAGGGGTTGGAATACAAATCCCTACAGAGTGTGCAAGTCGTCTCCAGCAGAGTCTGCAACCTGTAACTTTTTATGGAAATCCTCAATTACAGTCACTACCGTATACGCCCCAACTGAATATTCGTCCGTAGAAGATAAGGACGCTTTTTATTCTACACTTACTGGCTATCTGGATCAAGTCAAACGTCATAACGTGCACATTGTACTAGGTGACTTCAATGCTAGAGTTGGACTTGACAACCATTCATCACATCCAGCAGTAATTGGACATCACTGCTATCATGATACCACCAATGACAATGGTGAAAGGCTAGTCAAAAGGTGTGAGAAAAACCTATGGCCAGTACAAATGAGATTCCCTCATCCTAGAAGTCGTCTCTGGACATAGATTCATCCTACTGGTACAACATAATCAGCTGTACCACATCTTGATAAACAACAAATGGGTTAACACTTTGCGTAATTGCCGTGCATACAAGTCTGTTGAACTAGACTCTGACCAACGTATTGTCAGCATTATGTTAGCCATCAGTTTGAGAACTAGCAAAGAAAATCCTTGCAGAAGATGAATGTTCAACTGGAAAAAGCTACATGATCCTGTTACAAGTTCCAACTTCAGCTTTCCAACCGTTTTGAAACCCTTCAAAATGACAACATATCTCATCTATTTCAGAAAGCTACAACACTTTTGAAACTGTTGTGAAGGAAGTGGTTGAAATTGTGAAAGGCAGATGCAGACCACATGGGATGCCAGGCTGGGTATCAGAGGAAACGCTGAAGTTAAAAGAAGAAAGATGTGGCAAAAAAAAACGTTCTCCATATCAGAATCTCACCAGTCTAAAAAGAAGTAGAAGCGTAACTCCTTGCTCAACGAATCATACAAAAGGGACGAGGCTGCAGTACTTGGAAACAGATAAACTCAATTTAGCTGATGAACTGGGAGACTATACCACCACATGGAAAAATATCCACGAACTCTCGGGGAAAGACAGGAGAAATCCATCCCCACTGATCCACCTTCACGAGAAGAGACAGCAGACGCTATCAGAGCCATGAAAACAACTGTAAGGCAGCAGGTCTTGATTGTGCAATAACTGCTAAGCCACAACAGGGAGGAGAACTGATGATTGATGTTATCCACAACTTTTGCATTGAGGTATATACAACATCATCACCACCGCAACAGTGGACCACAAATGCCATCGTACTCCTGCCCCTGCCCAAGAAAGAGGATCTCTCCCTCATGACGAACTACCGGGGGATTACTCTGATGTCAATAGCTGCTAAAGTTTACAAAAAAATTCTGTTAAACAGATTTCCACTATTTGTTGATCTAATACTTAGGAGCAACCAGGCTGGTTTCCGTCCAAGCTCGTCCAGGCCGTAGTTGTGCGCAGTAGACACATATCCTTCTAAGAATTGTGGAGGGATTCAAAGACCACCAACTTCCTCTTGCTGTCACTTTCATCGGCTTCAAGAAAGCCTTTGATTCCATCAATAGGACCGTCATGTTCTCCATACTACGTCACTATGGCATTCCTGAAACAGTGGTCAATGTCATCAAAGACCTGTACAGCCACTTACGAAGTGCAGTGATGGTGAACGGAAACATTTCAGAGCCTTTTTATGTAACATACTGCAGGGAGATGTACTTGCACCCTTTGTGTTCATCATAGTTTTGGATTATCTTTTAACGAAATATGGACTCTGGAATTGTAACACACCCACGTCGATATAGGAGGTACCCAGCCAAAATACTTAACGATCTGAATTTTTGCTGATGGCATTGCCCTTCTATAGCCTACCCTCTCAAGGGCCCAAACTCAGTTGAACAGGACAGCTTCAGCAGCAAAAGACATTGGTCTCATAATCAGTGTATCCATGACAGAATACATGACACTAAATTGTAATCCTCATCCTACAAGTCTTCGACAGTCCAATCAATCATGTGACCGATTTCAGATATGCTGGCTGTATGGTAGAATCTAGTGCAAGTGATCTAAAAAGGCGCCAAGGACTGGTTTGGATGGCTTTATGGAGGTGGAGCAGTTATGGAGAAACCTATCCAACACAACATGCGTCACAGTTCTTATATGGATGCGAGTCCTGGGTCATCACAAAAGATATGGAAAACAAATTAAATGCATTCACCACCTCTTGCCATCGCATAATGCTGAACATTAAACGAACTGACCACTTACCCAATGTCACCATTTACCCCATGACCAGCCCAAAGACTCAATTTATTGAGTGTGTAATAACTCGGCAGCTTGGGGGGGGGGGTTATCCCGTTGCTAATGTGAACATATTTTTTCACTGCAAAAAGTGAGATATTGTAACAGCGATATGCGGTAAAGTTTTAGCTTTGAAATACTTTTTATTTGACTAAAATCTGAATCTCGGTTCCGAAGATTTGGCTGATCAAAGTATAGGAGACGACAAAAAACTTGGCGAAAAGCATTTTGTCATACACTTTTGCATGTGTAATTAAAATATTTCAAAAAATAATTATAGACTGTGGAGTGTGTTTCTTTTAAAAGTTTTGTATTGATTAAATAAAATGATGATGATTGAAATATAGCTCACTTTTAATGTACTGCAATACATTTTTTTATGTATTTCTTTATTTCCTTACCATGCTGTATTTAACGAAATTATTTTAAAAATTAATAACAAAGTAATTCAGTGACCGTCCAATGTGATAACATTTTTTAAAGTTGTTAGTAGCGAATCTAAGAAACTCTCTTGTCAAAAAAACTTCCGCAAAGAAAATTTTGTCTTATTCAATCTGGCAGAATTTTGGCACAATCATGTCCGCTCTCTTGCAGTTCAAGGTAAATTCTATGATTTGCTCTCTTAAGAGGCGTCCTGCACACAGTGGAGAAGTATCGAGAGTCTGTAAATTTTTAGATAACGCGCTTAGCGATTCTCTTAACACCAGAGTTAATCTTGCCAGGTGGAGAAAGGTCATCTCTAATAAATGTATCCACTGTTGTAACAAAGAGACCCTTAACCATGTTCTCAACAATTGCACTGTTTTTTTGATCAAGGTCGCTATACGTATCGTCACAACAGTGTATTAAAATACATTGTTTCCATTGCTCGAACTGGTCTCGCTGATAGTAATGCCACCATTTTTCATGATATTCCTCGCGAAGCTGGCTTCGCCGGTGGCACCACAATTCCTACTATATGCTCACCAACCAACCTCATTCCTGACCTGGTAATATTCTGGAAGAACCTCAGGAAACTTCTTATTGTTGAATTGACCGTTCCTTTTGAGCATGGTCAAGAAGTATGCCTCTCTCATTCTGATATTCAAGGAAATGATTTTCAGGCCTCCTTTGTTGCTCTTGAAATTGGTGCAGAGGTTTCATTTCTCATGATAATATTCTCAGATTGAAAAGTCTTCTTACGGCATTGAACTCTTCCCGCTCGTTTCAAGGATTTCCGCGATCACATTTCTAAACTTTCCATTATGGTCTCCTTTGTAATTTATCAGATACGAGGAAACGTCCTGGGATCAGTGCAATTTGCTCCATACTTAGCCGTTTGGTTTTAAATTTTTAATATTTGTAACTATGTGTTTTTTATATATGGTATGTAGTGTGTGAGTCCTGCATGGCCAGTAATGCGGCCTGTCCTGGGTGTAGTGGTCTCCTTTATTGCTTGACTACTTTGAATGTTTATATTTGAATAATAAAGTGATAAATAAATGCATCTTGTTCAACCAACTTTGATTAAAATTATATAATTACTCTACACATAAAAAAAATGGAAAAACAGTTACATAATCCGCATGAATAGCATAGCACAAACTTTAAAGGCCTATATATCAGTTCGTAAAAAAGCGCAAAATAGCAATTGTCAAAACAAACGTAACGAGAAAACGAAAAATGGATAGAATGAAATTTAGGGATAGAGTTAAGAAGACGAAACCCTCGGAAAAATCCATTTTTCCTTATTTCTAAAATTCTCCTCGTTTTTAAGTATCGTAAAAAGTGCTATTGGTGGCTTCCAGGTCATCCGAGAACTGGTTCCTCGGAATGTCCCAGCTGACATTCTCCCCAGACCCCATTAATGTACGTCAAACGGTGTTTGAGTTAGGTTTGTTCAAAGATTTAGCCAATCACAGGCCTAGCATGGTTACCATGGCACAAAGTTGAAAATTAATACCAATTTTGAAACTTCAGGTCAAGGCCAGAGGGTGTTTTGAATCAATCCCATGATGCATAGCAATGTGCCTATACCGTACTGGACAACTCTGTCAGTACTTAGGGATACAAGGCGTTCTCGAACCACAAGTTTCGCTGCTTCGCGCATAGCTGTAAGATTAAAAGCAGCACACCAGAGTTCAACTGTACAAACCCAGGGTGTCCCCAAAAGAGTTGTGCAAGCAGACTAAAACTCTAATTCAACTAGGTTTACTCCCACTCTTCACCCAACCCTAGGGGGTCACAACAGTTTCCATTGTGGAGATATTAATCAAGTCCCCAACAAGAGCATAACTAAGAGATATTCTAGGAGTAGCAACCCCTGGTTTGCATTGAGAGGTATTTTATAGACCTCTCACTCTTTCATTTGACACCACCCTAGGGGTCACAACATTTTCCGTTGTGGAGATATTAATCTTGAAAAGTCCCCACATGAGCATAAGTAAAAGACGTTTAGGAGTAGCACCCCCGGATTTGCATTTATAGTATTCTATACTTCTCACTCTTTCATTTGACACCACCCTAGGGGTCACAACATTTTCCGTTGTGGAGATATTAATCTTGAAAAGTCCCCACATGAGCATAAGTAATATACGTTTAGGAGTAGCACCCCCCGTTTGCATATAAAGTATTCTTTATTTCCTGCTTTTTATTTGACACCACCCCAGGGTCACAACATTTTCCGTTGTGGAGATATTAATCTTGAAAAGTCCCCACATGAGCATAAGTAAAAGACGTTTAGGAGTAGCACCCCCCGTTTGCATATAAAGTATTCTTTATTTCCTGCTTTTTATTTGACACCACCCCAGGGTCACAACATTTTCCACTGCGGAGATATTAATCTTGAAAGTCCCCAAGAGCAGAAGTACTATACGTTTAGGAGTAGCACCCCCGGATTTGCATTTATAGTATTCTATACTTCTCACTCTTTCATTTGACACCACCCTAGGGGTCACAACATTTTCCGTTGTGGAGATATTAATCTTGAAAGTCCCCCAAATGAGCATAGGTAAGAGATGTTCTAGACTTTTTTTGTTTTGATCCACCCCTGAAAGAAAAAGGGGAGCACCCCTGAAGCATAGAATGTTGTGGGGTGTAATGCTATTTAGTATTTTAAGCTTTTTCAACAGCCTTTGTACAGGAAAATGTTTACCTAATGGTAAAATAACTCAAGAAATCTTAACATTTCATCATGCAAAAATCCCTTAAAATTCACTAAATTAGTAAAAATTTGATAATTTTTTCAATTTGGCAACACTATTTTGAAAAAAATCATGTGACCACATTTAAAATATGGGCCCCCATACGAGGTCAGGAAAGGCGTAATACACCTAATTTTACGTATTTTCACATTTCCCAAGAAATGTTACAGGCTGGCAACCCAAAAGACTGAACCAAGTGCAATAAGTGCACACAGCCAGGCGGGTGACACTGTGTACAAATGCCCATAGACAATTTCGAACGATGGTGATAGCCGCCACCATTTTCGATAAGCTAGCTAATTATTTATTGCATAAACGTCACCACATGACGTAACCGGGGCATGAAGTACGTAATAGCGCCACGCACGGACTGGCGAACTATAAGCTCAGATTTTCAGGCAGATCAGTGTGCAGTACGCATCCATTCTCTGACTGAGTGTCCTATCCCGATTTATTTAGGATCCCTGACACAGCCCTATACTGCAGATTAACAACACATGCTGACCTAGTTTATTGTAACGTAAACAAAAATCCTGAATCAAATTCTTTGCAAGGTGTAGTAATTCACACTGAACAACCTGAGCAAATTTGGCTGAAAAAGACCAGCTTGGCATTAGTTGCAATTTGATAATATCAAAGAATGACCCTTTAAGTGGCCCACATGCATTTTGACCACAATTATGATTCACACAAAAGATGTATGGCATAGTCTTCCATGTAGCACAGGAATTTTGCATATCCAATGTACCGTTTCAGCAATACAGCAATTACGCATATTTAATTAGATCAATTGCATCCAAAAATGCCCCTTTAATTAGCCCACATGCACTTTGACCCAATTATGATTCACACAAGACGTATTGCAGAGCAGCCTTTCGTGTAGCGAAGAATTTTGCATATCCGATGTACCGTTTTAGTGATACAGCAATTATGCATATTTAATTAGCTCATTTGCATACCTAAGCCGCACATATCACCCACTTTCAAATTGCAAAAAAGATGCGCACCCTGATAGGCTTTCATGCAGCGAAGGAATTTTGCGTATCCTATGTACCGTTTCAAAAATATAGCAATTACGCTGATTTTTGCATATTAATTAGCTCATTTGCATATGTAATTTGCCCAAAATACGCCCAAAATCTGATCAGGTCAAGAACTCTTCAGCCCGCTTCCTTCCACCAGGTTACATCATTATATGCCTTACGGAACTCCAGATAACTCGTACACAAGCCTTGCAGGAAAATTGCGTAAATTATGCAAATTAGATACTTAATTAGCATATTTTACGCCCAAAATCTAATCAGGTCGAGAACTCATCAACCCGCTTCTTTCCACCAAGTTACATCCTCGTAGCCCTTACGGAACTCCAGATAAATTGTACACAAGCAGTTTACACGTGTATTGAGTCAATCCCACAATGCACCAGTTTTGGGAAATTTCACCTCAATAAGGTCACATGATCCCTCAAAAATCCTATTCTTAACACATAAAAACTCTGACTTTAACACTCATTTTAGCCCACAAGGTGCTAGTACTTAGGATTTTTTTAGCATGATAATGAAATGTCTTGTGGTTCTTAAACTTTTTGAACACTTTTATCCCTAAGTACTGACATATGTTTAGTACAGTACAATATAGACACATTGCAATGCATTCTGGGATTGATTATTAAAACCACAGCTGATATACCACAATATGGTTAAAAAAGAGACCAGTTCGACAACGTACGTTATAATTCTATCATACGTGCGTCACCTGCCCCAGGACCGCAGCAATTTGAAGAAGCTTGTAGTGTCGCCTGCCACGCGCCGAAAGATGTTTCAGTAATTTCTTGTTGGTTTGATAATCGCGGGTATAAATGATCTAAATAGTCAAGGTGGTTGTGATTTTATAAATAATAAATACATAATTGTCACTTTATAAAGCGCCTACAACAAAGTATAAGCGCGGTACATATCCACCCAAAACACACCAAAAAACAGTCAAGCGATTAAATAAATTTAAATACAATCTGAACTAAAATATAAAAACCTAATGATTTTAACATTTCAATTATTAAAAGAAAGAAAGAGGGGTCAGCATATGACCAATTAGTATGTCTTCAGTCTAGTTTTAAAAAGTGAAAAACAGTTGGTATTCATAACATCCCCCGGGAGGCTGTTCCACATACTGGGAGCTGCAATGGCAAAAGCCCGGTGTCATATATACAGTGTCCGTGTGACTGGTGTCCTAATCACCATCTGTCTATTGTGTTCTCCATTGAGTGCTGTTGCATCATTTGTTTCAGCACTGTACCCAAATGGCCTCGCCTAAAAGGTCCACGGTTTATTCCGTACATGTGGCTATGGTAGCTAGGACCACTCTTCTCACGGGGGAACTCGTATCTTTCCACCGGTACCCAACATAGTATTACTGCGTGGAACTAGCACTAAGAAGCCTTTACGCGAGATAAGTTCATCGAGGTAGTTGGGAGCCATACCATTTCGGATCTTATAAGTAATGAGTAAGATTTTGGAACGGATGCGGTCTTTAACTTTAGACAGTGTAGTGTCAGAAACAGGCGACAAGTGATCATATCGGTTTGTCAAAGTGCGGGCAAGTCTCGCTGACTGAGTTTGTAAACGTTGTAAAAAGTGCAATATCAATGAAAGGAAGACCACACACAGTCTAATCTAGTGGACACAAAAGCATGAACCAAGCGTTCTGTGGTTGTTCTAAATACCTACGGATCCGTCCAATGTTGTAGATTCTAAAAGACACAGAGCGCGCGTGCGATGTTCCTAATGTGATCTTTCATTTGAAGTGTCCTATCTAGTGTAACACCAAGATCCTTAGCAATAGCAGAGTCGGTAGTGTTGATTCTGGCATCGCCGATAACAATAGCTGGTAGACTGGAAGGAGTGCGATGCTTAGAATGAAAATGCACAAACTCCGTCTTCGAATCATTCAGCATAAGCCCGTTAGTGATGGCTCAAGATCTTACATCAGAGATAGAACTTTCCAATTTGTTAATAGCTTCAGATGTCTTGGAAGACTGCAGTCCTAAATGCAATTGTCTTTCTAAAATAATAGAAATTTAATCAAATACTGGACTTACAATTTTGCAAGTTACTACGTTGCGTCCAGAACCACTGGACTTCATCAGGTAAGTGAACCGGTGGATTGGTCATGTGACAGACGACGAGGGATCCCCTTCAGTGCCCCGTCCCACGCATGTGATAGGAGTCCCCCTTTCTTGTTTAGTGATGGCTGTTCAACTCTTTCCCAGATTGCCTCTCGTACACCTCTTTCAAACCAACGTTCTTATCTATCCAGGATGAGTACTTCCTCTGGATCGAAGTTATGGCCCGAGGTTTTGATGTGATTGAAAACCGCAGAGTTCTGTGCTTCATTACAGCTGGGCCTGCGATGTTGGTAAATCCTAGCTCTAAGGGATTGCTTGGTCTCACCAATATACGATTCTGTACAATCCTTGTCCGCACAGGTCAGACCATACACGATGTTACTTTGCTTGTCCTTGGGTGGCTTGTCTTTAACTCTAACAAGTTTACTACGGAGGGCGTTAGCTGGTTTAAACGATGTTGAGATGTCTTTTTAATCCTCTCCGAGGTGCCACAAACAAGGTATGGTCACTTGGGTTGATGTCTTTTGGGCATTACCCTGTTTAGGATCTTTAGTTGATTGGTCTTTGGTTTTCTTGGCTTTGTGGAAGGCCCACCTAGGGTAACCGCAGGTGTTGAGCGATCCCTCGTCGTCTGTTACCTGATGAAGTCCAGTGGTTCTGGACGCAATGTAGTAACTTGCAAAATTGTAAGTCCAGTGTTTGATTAAATTTCTATTATTTTATTGAGTTACAAATTACTGCATGAATAATCAACATCAAGATACAATTGTGTTTCATCTGCATAAATCATGTGCATAATTCCGCTATATGCACCAATCACGTCACTCAAAGGACCAGTATATAGGATGAAATCAAGAGGTCCCTTGACAGATCCCTGTGGGGTACCGCAAGGAAGGATAAGAATGCCTGAAAGCTTATCATTCACAACAGCTTGGGAACGATTAGTAAGATATGATTTAAACCATCGTAACACAGTGCCCCCAATGCCGTACCGACTTTGCAGACGCTCAAAAAAGATGGAATGGGTGATGGTGTCAAATGCGGCAGAATAATCAAGCAAAATCAAAACTGCTTCATTGCCCTTGTCTAACGCCAAAAGCAGATCATTCACTACACGAAGCATGCCTGTTTCAGTTGAATGGAACTGGCGATATGCTGATTGTGTATCAGAATAAAGACTAGTTTATGCAGATAGACTTTCAGTTGAGATGCGACTGCTTTCACGAGTATCTTGGAAATAAACATCAAGTTCGCAATGGGCCGATCATTTTCAGATCATTAACATCAGAGCTCTGTGTTTTTAATAAGCGGTTTCACATGGGCCAGCTTATAAATTGATGGTACAATCCCAGAACTCAAAGATTCGTTGATAATTTTGGTGATATAAGGAACCAAGACGTCTAAAAAATCTTTCAATAGGGATGTTGGCATAGGATCCAAGTCGCACGTCGATGAAGATGATTGCATAACAAGATCCAAACACAATCCTCTGTTACTGGTTCAAATTCAACAAAGCTGCTGGTGCACCTTTCAGCCACATTAACACTTATCTTTGGCAAAACCATAATCATGCTTGTCACGTATTGCATCAATAGAGCAGGAGCTGAATATCATAGGGGCCTTATTTAAGGAATTCGTATACCTCCCACTACAGAAAAGGTTTGACACCTTTGGTAGTTAGTATGGACCCTCTACATCAATGCTAGGTAGGTAATACTCTCAAATTGTGGTACCCCTTTTTCAATAGGGGCCAATTTAAGTTTACACAGTCCAGGGGTCAAACTTTTAAAATGCCCCAATCATGTTGGAATGTATGCCATATTGTCCATCTAATCATAAGGATTCCAAAAATGTATAGTTTGTACCACCTACGACCATTGGTTTTGGAGTTATAGGGTAAAATGACTAAAATGGTAAAAAAAAAGGTCAATCTCAATTTGTACAGGGGTCAACATTAAAAGTTAATCTGATTATATTTTAAATACTTGCAAATTATTGCCTGAGATAAGAGGGCTCCCAAAATGTAGAGTTTTTATTATGTTAAGTGTTTACTTACGGAGATAAGGGTCAAAGAAGGTCAACGCCAATTGGATTATGTTGCCTTATGACCTATTTTGTCGCATAACATGATAACTATATACTGCAGATGGTACAAACTATTCCTTATTTTGACGCATTAAGGTTCGGTGTCGTTAGTGGCTGGGTAATTTTGTAAATAGAGCCCCGCTCACGATCGCGTTGGTATTTTTGGTTTGTGCTTTAAAAAAATGTGGCGTTTTGGGTGGCTAGGCCAGAAATGTAAAAAGAACCCCGCCCATTTCGTGCCCTTTTGTGTTGCACTTGTGAAATTGTGTAAAAATTATGCCTTCAAATGTGTGCGGTGGGTTGCACATGTTGAATTGCGTGTATGAGCCTACATTTGTAGCGAATTAAAGGCCACGTAGGCCTTTAGTAATTTAGTTGTTTTAAGAAGTACATTAAAAGAGTTTAAGGGCAGGCTAGGAGTTTAAAGATTTGTCAAGCTTTGGTCAGGGTTGTTTTGTTGTGCAAATTTTAAATTCGGATTTAATCACATTTTAGCCATCATTGTATTGTCCTTGTTTGTGTGAAACGTTTTGTGTAATTTTTATTTGGATCCATTTTTTTGATGTTGATCTCAAAGATCTATTAAAATAAAAGTTTTTTTATGATTGTTCCTGCTGCTCATGGCTTTGGTCATTGCCATCAGTAGCCATGCCAATTTTGGGCTTGCTGATGGTTCTGACTGGGTCATGATTGGCAGGGCGGATTACTTCAAAATTATTCCGTGCAATAGAAATTAGAACTGATAAGTATTAAACAAGAATTGTATGTCTTTGAGAAATACACGTTATTTTAGTGAATGTGTGATTATTATGTTTCAAATTTTCTGGGCAAATTTAATCATTCTAGTTTTGGGGTAAAAACAAGTCACTTAATTTCATGAACCCATATTCATGCCATATCACCTCCACTCGTCCGTGGCATGACCCTATATTAACGGTTTTCAGTTTAAAACTCCATAAGGGGTAAGCAGAGATAGCACAAATAACATTTTATTAGTCCTTGTGATCATACGAAAATTTGGTATGCAATTCAAAACATGGACACTTTTCAATTTGACCCGGATAAAACTTTTGCAAACCCCCATATCTCGCTTAGCTACCCCTTGAGAATGGCCAGTCATGCATTTTCGTGAGTTCATAGTAGAGGTAGCCGAGTTATTAAATGCCTCTTTGCACCCCCCACACCAGGTGGTAGCCAATAAGGCTTACTTTAGAGGCCTGGCTATCCACTATAACATTTGACTCATCATTATTGTGCAGACACATGCGGCGTTTTTTTCCATCAAAAGAAGAAAAGGAATTTTACCTTACAAATTCCTCTTCAAAGCATTACAGACTTCAGAAGGAATCACTCGTCAACTAAGATTAATTTTTATTCTTTTGTGAATTATGAAATAGGGCCCAGGTCATGAAAGACACTTTGCATTTCGTTTTACTTACTGTTCCCTTCTCCATGCCTTTTTGTACAGCCTATAGTTACTGAAGCCTCACCAAATAGCAGTACGGGGCAACCCCAGCAACAATCATCCACCAAATCCATTCATCGTTCCTTTCTTCAACTAGACGATACGTGACAAAGCCAAATGTGCAATAGAAAAAGCAAGCGCACAAAAAATCGGCTTTAAATTATTAAAAAGCCATGATTTTTACCAAAGTACAGGGTAAAACTCTAAAACTTGGTGAATTGGGGAAACAGGAACACATTTTACATAACACAAGGTATGGTATCACAGTGGTCTTGTTCAGTGAATCGTCTTAAATCCGTAAAAGTTTGGTTCATTCATTTAATCGATGAACCAGACAGTAAAGATCATGCCTGTTCATGCGTTAAAAATTCACAAAAATCTTGGGCAATGGTCATCTGAACAATACCCAACTGACAAACCTGTGGGGAGTTCTATATTATATGTCCTCATACAGAGGTTATATATTTGAACCACTGATTCTACAAATGTATTCTGAATTGGTATTTTAAAAATTAAGGGCCACATAAAGTCTAATACAAAGTTATCAATAGTTAAAATGCTTACCTTTTAAGGTGCAACAAGAGATTCCAAGTCATCCATATTTTCTGTGATATGTAGTGATTCATATAGATTAGATACTCATAGATTGCCTACCCTTTTATTTGGCTACAGAAATGAACTAAAATGAAAACAAAAGGCGATTTGTCAATGGTTATATTTCAATATAAAGCAAGTTGAATATCCAATTTGCTCCTATAGGAAATTAAAAATTTCACATTTTCTTTGTACCAAAGAAATAGTTCTCAGCTTAATCCTCTCAGATGGGGATTTTTTTATATAAAGGGTTATACCATTGCAAAAATCAGAATGTTCATATTTTTAGAGACACCTGTTATTTGAAATCTCTCTTTGCACCTTTAAAGCAGAACTTCAATACACAATGTTCAGCACAAATGCTTTGAACACTGCAAAAGTAACATACTGTTGGTGTATTATTCCTTACATATTTGTGAATGAGAAAATAGTGTTTTGTCATTTATTAATACTTGGAAATGATCACCTTTCAAATTAAAGTGCGATTTGGAGTACAATGTATAAACTAAACCAGTAATTGCACCTTTTAAATCATATCTGTCTTTTAGAGTTCAGGCAGGCAGTTGTGGTGGATTGAATGTTATGAACTGGTTTGTTTCACAGCAAGACGGTCTGTAGTTATAATTTCTGGGCTATTGTTGGCATTGCAGATACATTTTTCTTACCGTTTCTGACCATAGGGTTAGAAAATTATACAAACAGGTAAATTACAGCTGCTGTCACAAATAAAAACAATTTTAGCTGTAATACTTAAAGATCCTGTTACATTCACCAACTGAATTCTTTTTGTCCCACATGACATTGCGTCTGGTTAATTATGCTTGATTTAGTATTCATGGTGCCACCCACTGGCTCCCATTCAAATGATCCTTTGATGTTTGTCTTATACAAATATGGTCTGAGACTAACCGGCTAGCTCAGGCTAATGTAAACACATACTAAAAGACACTCTCAGTTATCCACACAGGAGTCAATATATTGGAAATTCACAAGAATAGCTTAAAAGTGAAGAAGTCTGTAGAATTCTTAAAAGTTATTTTTAACTGAAAAACAGCAGTATTAAGTGTCAGTACAGACAGTAGTTAAGATGAGGAATAAAATATTTAGATTTGAATCTTCAGCTCCAACAGTTTTGGAGTAACGAAAAATATTGCTTTATAACATAATCAAAATTATGATGTTCGTCAGATTTGCTGTTACTGTTTAAACCACTGACGAGTCAAAATTGAGATTTCTTGGCGCCACTGACCTACATAGGACATTTTTAAATGTCCCAATTTGTTTAAAAAATTGAGATTTTGCAGAGATGCATTGGCAATTGGCTAGCTAGTGATTGGTAAAGCTAACTTCTGTCGCTTAAAGGGGCTTGTTCCGATTTTTGTCTATCGGGTTAGATATTGATATGAGAGCCTGCGCACATGTACACACTGACCATGAATCAAGTACCGTGGGGGGAAAACAAATTTGCGGTTTTGATGCTAGACGCGATTAATAATATAGTGCAACGCCTATTCGCATACTGTGATAATATTGATATACAAATTACAAATAAAAAAAACTGTAGTTTTTATCTATTCTTGAGAAGAAAGGATTTGAAAGGCTTGGAAAATTTCAGGCCGACAATGAGAAAAATCCGGCCTTTTCATCTGATCTCAAAATTGATACTACTTACGGTTAATCAGGGGGGTTCAAAGACGATCGGAACAACACCTTTAAGAAGGAATTTGTCATTAGAATAAGTAAATCGGATCCCGATAATACCTACAAAGGGGCTTAGTTATTCCAATATGAAATAACATGTTAAACAATTCATCATTAGTTGTTCCGCTGGCTCACAGAAGTCAAGTTAGAGTCATTTTCATTGTGAGATTGTGCTATTTATTTATGCATAGACAGGAAATTTCCTTTTCCAGTGCTGCCATTGTTGGGAGGATCCAGAATCTAATACAAATCCCTTCCTTTAATTACACATCACACTATCACAGATAGTTTACTACTAGACAATTACAACCACAACTGTGCAATTAAAATCTCAACATTTGGAAATTGGGTTTGCTCTTCAAAAAAATGTGCTATTATTGCTGTAACTCACAGATACATCATAATAAGAGCACACAAGACGAGACAATGCTCTTAAGAACATTATTCATTAGTTTTCACTGCATAATAAAATCTTAAGCTCTAAGACAAGACACTACTCAAAAACATTCAGAAGATAAACATAAATTTTGACTTAATTGATTTCCAAAGTGCTTAAATGATTTTGATTCCTTGCAATTGGGTTATATAGAATTCAAAGAATAGGTCAGATGTTGTGTGTGATCAGAGAAACTATTCTTGGCAGAAGAATAGGTGTCCAATTTTGTTGTGATAGTTATGTGTAGGGGTTTAAAAACATGTTTTATATTTCAGAGTTGTTAGTTGCTAAAGACAGCATGCCCCAAATTTTCAAATTTGCATAATAATTAAATTAATCAGGCCACAGCAGAGACAGTAGTAAATAATAAAAAGGAATACAAAGGCTAAAATGCAACATTAGAATAGAAATTGTATCTATCACTGATGTCCATTGTATACTACATCTTCGCATAGATAAAAAAAATGAATAATAACAACATTAACATGGACCTAAGGCAGAAAAAATTACTCATTCATAAGTCTTATACTGAGTAATAAAATGAGCTGTCTGTAGTCAATCTGTTAAAGAGGCTGCCATACCAAAATTCTTCAAGTAATCATTCCTTTGGTGCTACTTTAACGGATTCAAGCGCAACGGCCATATCATGGTAACAAAGGACTAATATAAGATGGACATAGGCCATACCATATTCAAAAAAGGTGTTTGACTGTTTAGTCAAAGGTGTGTGTTCCGATCGTCTTCCTTCTCGTCTCCCCCCCCACCACCCGATAGTATCGATTTGATATCAATGAAGGCTGTATTTTTCCTCATTGCATCCTGAAATTTGGGATCCCTCAAATCCATTTCCATTCCCGAATATAAACAAACAATACAATCGGTCCTCGACCGCTTGTGTCGCCTGCCTCGCGGTTTGTGATGATTGAACTCACATGACCTTGACCTTGAATGCGACCTTGACCTCATAACAATGAGGGATCCCATGTTGCACCCCTATGACTCAAGTTTGGTTCCAATTGAACTTCAACTTTTCAATGAGGTTTAATTTACATTTCAGCCTATTTGACAACTTGACCTCACTGACCTTTGACCTTGGTTATGTGACCTTTGAACCTCATCAACAAATGGGGGTATGTCATGTTGCAACCTGTGACCCAAATTTGGTTTAAATCCATCAAAGTAATGTGGTGGTTTTACAGACAAATGTTAACCCTTTTTCACACAGACACAACAGACATCAACAACAACAGACAACAGACTACCATGGGCAACAGTGATCAAAAAGTGACACAAAAACGGCCATTTTAAATGGTAACCATCATATTTAACAGAGTATTAATGGTTTTTATAATCTGCATTATTGCGTTTATACCATCACAACCGCAATTTTGTTTCCCACAGTACTTGATGGGGCATTTGTGCAAGTGCCAGGCTCTCATATCAAAGAAAACACAGACATACATTGGTACAACTTTTAAATGTATCCACTTTATTCTCTGAAATAGGGAGGCAGATAGGGGAAATTTTTGAATTCTGGCCAAAGATCCAATTTGTTTTTTACTAAAAGAAATTTATAACGATCTCTACTAACAAACTAACATTAATTTTAATGAATTACTTCTTATTCACCATCACTACTTAAAGATACACGAACTTGGTTATGATTGTCAACATCTTTTTGGAAAATGGGCTGAAATGTCTACCCCAAGGTCTTAATGAGTCCATATGACGCACATTTTCTCCCCAAAGGTAACATTTACTGTTATTGCTTATGGACATTTGTTGCTTTGTTGGTTCCTGCCCATGTTCAATTTCTCACTGAGTATAATATGGTTGTGATTTCTTCATATATTTTCTCATATTTTAACTGTTTCAGTTCTCCTATTTTTTGATTAATAAAAACAAACACCGCAAGTTGAACGTTTAACCTACTTCATATAATGTAATCCTTGGCATTGTAATACCATTTCCATTTCCAAAATAAAATTCCTTTATTAGATGCCCTTTTCTATCTGCAGCTATATCAATAAAATGTATATTTCTAAAATTATAATATTGCACTTCTATAAAATATGTTCTCGTTTTTGGTAACTGTTTTTGATTTTGCTTCAAAGCCAAACCACTCTATACAATCACTCACTGGATTTGACTAATCTAAGCCTGGCAACAACTTACAGCAATTTAACACATACAGGTTATGACTCTCTATCCTGATCATAACAGTTGGCGATTTGGGGGGATCTCATTTATCTGTCTCATTTTTACCTTGTGCCATACAGGCCGTTCCTTTTTTTCCTTGACTCACTCCCTCCTAGCCGTTTGACCCCGCAATTTAATTTGATGCCTCTAAATTTTAAGGGGTTTAGAACTGTAATTTGTTTGTTGCACAATGCAAAAATCATTCCCTATTACTACATTGTTTTCGCCTTCTACCCATCTTTCCATTTCCCCCAGCCACTTGATTCTTCCCCATTTTACTTTCACCCATCTTCATTTGCCCACTTGAAATAAAGTGATGTAGAATAATATTACAGCTCATGAATATTCATTAAACTAATCATGTTATTTCATTGGCTGATTCCTATTATAGTACTATTTCCTTAGGGAAATACTTTGGACTATATCAGGCTATTACGGGCTTATCTTGTGAAATGGCAAGAAATCTGAAAACGTAACCAATAATAGCAATGCTAACAAAACATTAAGGAGGAAATATGTTCAGACTAAGTAGTATAAAATGCATATAAAGGAGAAATGTTAGCAGGAAATGAAATTTTACCTTATGTCATAGTTTGTGCATATGAAAGGATAATTTTCCCTTAATGTACTGAACAGTTAAAGTTGTGTATGCGGGCCATATGCAACATTTATTTAGAGGGTGGGGAGCATTAAAAAGTAAGATCTTTTTTGTAAAGGTGGACATAACCCTCGAAAAATTTATTTTTCAACACCTCTTTTAAGTCAAAATTTTATCCAAAGTTTGGACCTTTTTATTAAAAAAACAAGGCGGTTCTCGAACCACAAGTTGTCGCCTGGTTGCACGATCACTTGCTTTATGATGAAGTTGGCAAAGATGATTAGAAGAGAAACAAATGCACTGGAGAGAAGTGTTACAAAGGTCACATGGTCACAAGTGTCACATGAGGTCACCAAGTCCAGAGGTCACCCGCACCTGGCCCACCACACATGCCTCCGATGCACCCTGCCTCCGATGCACCCTCCCCCTCCCGACACCCCCACCCCATCCCTTCGCATCCATCTGACCCTACGACGCGACGATTTGTGAATGGGCAAAGGTCACATGAAGGCATCAAGGTCGTGGTCGACGTCACAAGGTCACAGGAGGCACCAAGGTTCATGGGGTAACACCGGTCATGGGGTCACAAGTCCACATGGGTCGCAAAGGTCACATGAAGTCACCAAGGGTACAAGTCACAAGGACGCACAGTCACAAAGTACGCAGGTCACCAAGGTCAGTGAAGGTCCGGTGAGTCATCAAGGTCAAATAAGGTCACCAAGGTCACATGGGGTCACAAGAAGTCACCAAGTCACAACAAAGTCAAAAGGTCACACAAGGTACCAGGTCACATTGCGGTCACCCCTCCCTCCTCGACGCACCCCACCCCCTTCCCGAGGCTCCCTCCCAAACGCCGCACCCTACCCCAACGCCCACACCACCCCGACCACCTCCGACCGCACCCACCCCTACCATGACGACCCCCTCGCCACTAACACCCCACCCTGCCCCCGCCCCAACACACCCACCCTTCCTCCTACCCCCCTCCCAACACCCCACCCTGCCCCCTCCGATGCTACCATTTTTAGCGATGCAGCAAGTACGCCCCATATTAATTAGCTCATTTGCATACCTAAGCCGCATGTATCAGGAACGTTCAAATGGCAAAGAAGAAGTGCACCATAATGGGTTTTCGTGTGCAGTGAAGGAATTTTGCATATCCGATTGTACCGTTTCAAAAATATAGCGAATTACGCTGATTTTGCATATCTTAATGCTATTTGCATATGAACTTATAGTCCGAAATTATGCCCAAAATTAATCAGGTCGAGAACTCTTTATCCCGCTTCCTTCAACCAAGTTACTCATTATACGCCTTACGAGAACTCCAGATAACTTGCACACCAATCCTTGCGGGAAAATGGGTTATTATTTTGACGGCAAAATAAGCCAATAATATCATGAATATGCAAATTAATGCAGCCAAAAGCTACACCATAATATCTGGCACCTCACTCTCACCCTACCAAGTTAATCGAAGTACAATCGGGCCCATTCGACGTTTAGCCAACAGAGCATTTCAAAAAAAAAGGTTAACCGAAAATGTCTGAAAAATATGCAAATAAGTTAATTAAAAAGTCATGAATATGCAAATTAATGCAGCCAAAAAGATACACATAATAATGCGGCACTCACTCATCATCCTATCAAGTTTGAAGTAAATCGGGGTAGCGTTTAGCCTACCAGCGCTTGAAAAAGGTTTTAACGAGTCGTTACGGAGCCGGCCGGACGGACACACAGAACAGTTGGACTAAGTATGTGCCTCCATGAACATCGTTCAGGCGACACAAAAACCAAAGTTTACCTTCTGCCCTCCCAAAATGGGCCTGGGTGTGACCAGAATCAACAACCTATATCCCCACTTTCAACTCATCAAAATATCGATTTCGGGATCAGAAGGAAAAGTTTGCATTTTTCTTTTTCATTACAAGTAAAAATTTAAGGCCCAAAATTGATACCCACCACACCATGTCCTATGGGCCAAGGTATTAAACTGTTGCTTCATTTAAATGACTTGCCCAACTTTTTAAATCAGAATTTATAATAAGATGTTTTTGATGATATTTGCTCCATCTGTGGAGAAAACATGAAAAGCAGACCATAATGGGTCACCCACATTAAGTAATATAATAACAATAATGGTTTATTTAATTCAAAAAGCATGGTCCACTCAACAACAAAGAACA
>JAMKCH010023059.1:0-122926 GCA_023653785.1 Ophioderma brevispina
GTACTGTCAACAATGGAAAGTGGCAAGACCGCACTCCGCGGGCGGGGGCCCACTCTCGTGCGGTTAATGCAGAGATGGGCAGCTTCTACGGGCCTCTCCGCCGTCGGGCCATGTCCCAACCATTCACCTAAGATGAGATCACCGAAGCAATTAAAGTTCTCAAGGATGGGAGGGCTCCTGGCGATGAACGCATCCGTGCAGGGTTCTTGCGGAGTGTGGCACCCGGGCGTGCGGTGGCTCCGGCCTTCCTTTCTGCTGCATGAACGTCAACTGTTCCCTCCAGATGGAGGACTTCAAAGGTCATTGCGGTCTGAGGCCCGGGGGGCCAGCGGGTGACCCCAGGGGTTGCAGCCGTCTAGCTGCTGTCTCGCATCTGTAGGCTGCTTGGGTGACTGGTGCTCGGCGGGATCAGTGGTGCGGTCGAGGCGGATTTGCCCCGAACCTGGACTGGGTTTCGGGGAGGTGGGTCAACAACTGATCAGATAGCAGGGCTAGTTATGACATAGAGACAGCTCCAGAAGAAGCAGAAGTTTGGAGCAATCTTCAAAGACCTAACTGCTGCGTACGAAACAGTCTGGCATCGAAGTCTCTACCTCAAGCTACTCAAATTCCTTCCCTGGATTGGCAGCTGTCATAGTCATTATGCTTCTAATCCAAGACAGATCTTTCGTCCGGAGACATCAAATGGGCAACGCAGTAGAAAGCGCAAATTCGGTTAATGGTGTCCCCGGGGCGATGTCCTGGCACCCGTCTCTTCGGCATCTGCGTCTAGGGCTATGCCGGGGGGAGATTGTTCGCGGTGCTCCTACGAGGACGAACGGCACTTGGAATAGCTGATGATTGCTTTGAGTCCTTGGAAACGGTGTTGCAGGGGGACCTAGTCACTGTGGGCCAGTTTCCACCGGTGGCGCTTGAAGCTCAGCAGGCCCGTGGCAGTCGCTATGTTTCCACCTGCAAAATCGATGCGCAAAAAGAGAAGAGAACTAAACATCACACTTAGATGGAGAGGGGCTGTAGCATGGCACGGGCCGGAGTGCCTTGGCGTTCGCCATGGACCGCGCCTTGCTTTCAAATCAACACACCAAGCAGTCGATGCCAAGATGCCAGGCTCATGTAAACCTCTCAGAAGGCTCGCCAGGAACTGGATGGGGCTTGCATCCTTTGACCCTTACATACATCAACTGTTTGCCTTGGCATGCTCAACTGCTGGGTGCGCTGCAACGGTGTTGGTGGAGGTAGATCGCAGCGTGCATTTCACACGGGATTGATGTAGTTCTGGGTGATTGCGGTGAGATTGTTGGGGTTGCCTGTTGGAGACCGCTGTGGAGAGTACCTTCCGATTCTGTCTGGCATGGATCCTTGCGGGTGGAGGAGCCTTCGGACGATCAAGGCTAGCAGGGAGGTGTGGTGGGGCCTGGTGCCTGTCCCATCGCCAACACCCGTGGAGGGGATCGGGGAGTTCCACGGAGTCACTTTGCTACCCAATAGGACGCTGCGGTCGCAAGTGTGTGACCTATAGAATCGTCATGGAATCAATGACAGATGGTGTGAGACGGTGGTCGTCCTTGCTTGGACCTGGGGCGGTTTGTGTACAGCCCATCTGGCGGGCCCAAAGGCTGTGACCTTGATGGGAAGAAGCATGGGTCAACCTCAACAGATCCGAGCTGGCGTGGTCGTGCAAAGAGGCTTCCTCGCGGGATAGGAAGTGGGAGGCCTTCACAGGCTGCGATGTGGAGGAGCGCGGGCATTGGCCACACGTGGATGAACTGTGGGTCTGGGGTCCCCAGGAGGAGTGCCGGGCCCTGATAACCTGCGAATGAGAAAAACTATCAGCTGGTAAGACGGATCTTCCACTGTGATTTTGACTTGCACGAACGAACGAACGAGGTAATTTTTGCAGCCAGGTGTTCCCTGTACGAATACGGTTAACATTGGTATGTCATATCAAATGGAAAGATCAATGCCAACATTTTTGGATATTCTCACAGATCTTGACATTTCTCTCAGTTTTAAAGATCGGAATCACTCTAGCAAATTTTAATTTAAAAAAAAAAAACACGTCATTTGCATGTTTCATGTTATTTACTGGTGTGAAATCCATACAGCTCCACTATCTTATCCGCACCAAAAACCTAAGGTTGCCATTTGAAGAATCGCCTTAATCACATATAACTCGATTACTTGTGATGGAATACTTAACTTGCATATAGATAACTATCCACTTAACCATTTTGATGCTTTCAGACTACTAGGAAGTACAGTTCAGATATTGAACACAAATTAAAACACTTAAAGTAAGTAGTTTAACGGATGAAGGAGGATTTATTGATTGGGACTCTTAACCTATTTCCCATGTGAAAGCGAATAAAATTTGCACAAAATTGTTATCTCATGTTTTGCAGCCATTAGAAACCCCTTCAACCCGAAAATGTTGTTACAATATTTGCTGGACTTTGCACCAGACTTTAGGATATAGTGCTATGATGTGCAATTAGTCCTCTTGGACAATTCCTTTTCGCAAGTTGAGGTTACTGTTAGAAGCACGTGCAACCAGTGTGAAACTTGGAATTTATTTCATACAAGCTCTTCACGATGTGCTAATATAATAGCAGAGATTTATATAATAGCAGAGATTTATATGCTATTTGGCCTCTAGAAGCGCTTTCACACCATGGCCGTGACCCTGTGGCCCAATCATACCATAACCATTTAGCATCATTTCAAGGGGTGCCGCAGCTCAGGATCAGCCGCTTTCCCTTACAGCAACAGACATAGGCAACCATCGCAGCCGGAACCGCTTCCCAAAATTCGCAGGTAAGCGGACAACTAAGTGGTTAATTTCTTGTCCAGGGATTTACAAGATAGCTGAATCTCACTGGCTCGAACGCACGCCTATACGCCTGGATGAGCACAATACAGGGAGTCAAGGCTTACCTGATTGAGCCACTAAATATGTGGTGATTACACAAATTATGATGGACGGTGGCTGCAATAACGTAATGGGCAAATTAAGGCAACATATTGGCAGTGTGCTTACAGAATATTCAATAAGCCATGCGACTTATATCATCAAACTTGCAGGACAGTAGATGATTTTTTTTTTTTCCCCCCCTAAAAATATACGATCCCATAAACATTAGAAATGTTGGATGAAAAATGCATTTTGTCTGTTTTATTTCTATGAAGGGCTAGTCAGCCCTTAATTCGTTTTGGAATTTGGGGTTAATCTTTTCATAGGTCTGTGTGCGACCAGGGTTGTATCGGATTCTAATATACTCTTCTTGGCCTACCTCTTACGCATTTGTTAGTGACCTTTCTGTAACATGTATATAAAAGGGTAGATCAAGAGACATGAGGAGGATTTCCGAAAGAAGTGCCCCCATTTTTTTTAACCTGGGTTTTTTGCATATTTGGAATGCTTGCGAATGTATTGATCCCACCTGAAGTGATAAGCCGAACTACGACGTCTTTATGTAATAATATGATGATTAGTACTTTCTGTCGTGCACGACAGAAAGGTCAAAGCAAGGGGTTCTATAGGACAATACGATCAGTCAGGCAAGTCAAAACAAGGTTTGCTGTTTTCTTTTGTAATTGTTCGGCCAATAACCCTTTCGGAAAGTTCTTGGGAGTGTCTACAATCGATCCTGTGCAATTTGAGAGAATTCGTCTTTATCCTAAAAAAAATTCTCCTCCTGGCACTTTAAGTGGTGAATGAAAGGCATAGTGTGCAGGTGTGTGTTGTATGTGCTTTGTTGGCCTCAGTACAATGTGATTTTTTTACCTTAATGTATTGAATTACTACAAATTATCTTTTCAAGTGCGCGGGTATCTCCGGGAAAAGAGTAATAAATATTTGTTTGACACTGGTGTGGTAAAGTGTGTATCCACACTAAATACATGTATTAAAATGATTAAAAACTTGAAAATATATTGTTGTGATAATTATTTTCACCTCTTCCTTACCAGGGCCATCATGAAGACACAAAAAAATACACCATACCCTTAAAAATGACGCAAATCAACAAAATCATCAAAGAGTACTGGCGTAAAACGTACACGAAAATGGTAGGTGGCAATATACAACTAATAAAATGGTGGCCTGTTTATTCAATGATGTGAATCCGTTTTGAAATCAGGTTGTGATTATCCCTATGTCTTTATAGAAATAATCTTTGTATAGGGAGACTTTACAACAACAAATAATTTCAAAAACAGTGAAAACATCTCAAGTCGACCCAAATTTGGGGAAATAGATTGCATGCCCAAAAAAAATATTAAATTCACCGAATTTGAGGATTCTGTGTGTGCAGCTGCAAAAAACCCTCAAATATAAGCACAATTGAGGGAATAGTTTGTTTGCAGTGCAAAAACTCAATTCGAGCAGAAATGGAGGAGTTGTTTAAAACCAAAGTTTGTTTATTTTGGTTTGATTTCCAGTGACCGTCTGGTGTCATCAATATACAAGTGGCCCACAAATAAAACCCCCTGTCAATTAATATGAATTACCAATTCAATGGTTGGACTTTAAAAAAAATCCCTCTGTATATTCCCGGAGCACTCATATGAAATGAACCGGGCACTCATATGAAATGATGAATACGGATGTAGGACTAGCCCTATTCAGAGGATGCCTTCAGAAGAACCATCAAACAAAAATAATAATGACACTCTCTTTCTTCCACAATTTTGCAATTACCTTTGTCAGCAGCATATTTAAAACAGAAAATGGCACCAAAAGGAGACATTCTGTCGAGATTGATATTTTTATTGACCATTTACATTTGGAATTCATGAGATTCAGAATGTCCAAAGTTATGAAAACGTCGTTGGCAAAAATGCAGTTTTTAATTTAAGTCACACAAAGCTATTTCTTTGGTAAATTTAAAGAACTTGTGTTAAAAAACAATACTTTAAAAGTTCAGATCTATGTTATTATAATGACTAATATATTAAATACATAGTACATATACTATCACAGTTGCAACACATGCACTTTTGAATGAAAAGGTGAGAAAGTAATTTGTTTAATTTTAACAATATCATTACACTCCCGACATTTTTTGCCTTGGGAGTTACAATGTAAATAACATTGGTTTTCAGTGTAAAGTAAATATGGGCTACTTCAACACTTTAGATAATTCCTATGTATTGGAATGTTAATTGTATACTAAACAATAGAGAACTAACCATAAATGATATCCAAATGATCAGTTAGAGTGGACCAGGATGATGTCGAGAAAAAAGGTGCGACTCATATATAAACATTATTTTTGTCATATAACTTTACCAATGTTCTTTTCCTACTTTATTTTTTTCCACTCTATTTTTTTCCACTTTATTTGCACAAAGAGTTCTGATAATAGTTTCAATATTAGATGCCCAGATTTTCAATAACGCAGCGGTACATTCCTAACATTGCTAGTTATTTATATGAACTTTATTAACCATACCTGTCCTCATCCATAAACTAAACTATGCATCTAACCAGGGATCCTAAATGAATCGGGATAGGACACTCGATCAACGAAGTGGAAGCATACTGCATGAAATATGTTACTTATGGATCGCCGGTCGTACGTGGCGCTGTGCCGCTACGTCATTCCGGTTACGTCATACTGCATAAATAGGTGACTTATCGAAAATGGTGGCGCTATTACTACGCTTGGGAATCGTCTATGGGCATTTGTACACAGTGTCACCCGCCTGATCTAACTGTTAAATTGATATAATATCGTCGTGGTCACGACATAGTGTCGAATCTGATTTTTTGGTCAAATTGAGTTAATAGTTGATTCTGGTTGCATTTTATGTACTCTTTAATTGTACCCAAAAATAAAAGTGAAATTACATCTCCTAACCAAAATAGCCACAGTCGAATAACACGCATTTGTATAAAACGGGTTTCACAAACAATCGAATACGTATTCGATAGCTTTGCGTGTCCAAATATCTCAAAGCACACATATAAATTGCGAACGAATACGTATTCGCTGGGACAAAGATTGCTACTTCAGTGATCAAAATCGATAATAGGTCTATCAAGATTTAAGGCAATCGGTGAATTTTACTTTTCTATACTTCATGAGGGATTGGTCATGTTATTTCACATTTAATTTTTGTGTTTTAATTATGTTACTTGTACTAATTGAAACCTACGGTCTGTGCGTCGTGAAAAAGAATTATCCAAGTTTTTTTTTTTTTTTTTTTTTTATATATACAAATACACAAAATATATATATATATATATATATATATATATATATATATATATATATATATATATATATATATATATATATATATATTGGGGGGCATAGTGACATTAACCCTCGTATTACCAAAAGGGAGGAGTTACCACCCCATTTAAACTTTCCCTCGGTGCGCAAAAACGTTAAAAACTTTCGTTAAGTCTTCCATATAATTATTTCACACCCTTCTGCTAATTTTGGCGAAACAAAATGTGAAGGTAGCGCCGTCACGGGGTTAGCGTTGAAGTCGATTGGTGGTAGTAGTTCTACTACCTCTACTATACCCATTATTGAAAATGCAGCATTCTGATTGGTCAGTTTACTGCCCATTATTCTGCAATAATAAGCCGCTAATGCATTTTCTTATCATTTATTTTCATTAATCAGCATACAAAATACACATAAATAAGGCATATTAACTTAAAACCTATACAAACAAACAAAATAAAATCAAGTTTTTTAGTTAATAGAATAGAAATAAAGGTTTTGTAGTATCATCTATGGGCTCATAATGTATCCTCGGGCGAAAAAAAAATAAAAATAATGGGCGTCATTATTTAGTTTTTCCGACCTTGAGGACATTATTCGCCTATAAATGATACTGCATTACCCTTTAGTTATTAGTTCATTTGTTTAAATATTGTGCACTGTATGGCTCTAAAATTATATGTTGATTAAAAACTAGTCATTTCCCATATCATTTGGGGCCAAAACCCGCATGAAAAACCAATATTCCTACCTTTTTTATGCCAAATTTCATTTTTTCATTTTATACTCTGATGTGTGTCTGTGGAAATGACCACTTTTGCCAACTTGTGAACTTTGACGTCATTGTGACGCCATACTAGGTTATGTTGGAAGCAGTAGAAAACGGTGGACCAAAGCTATCAACGGGTATACCAACATCAAAATCATTTATTGCTTTATAATAATGAATTCTCGGGGTGTTTACCACCCCACCCCTTAGTAAACCGTGTTACAAAAATAGACTTGTAAACATATTGCGAAAGTTTGATTTTCTTTGATTTTAACTTTGATATTCTGCAAACTAAATAATTACTAATATATACATCATTTAAAAAAAACTCGCCTTTCAGGAACAAATTGATATTTTCTTTGGAAAGGTGTTTGTATAAGCGTTAGTGCCCTCTAAATTGTTTAGATTATGTTAGATTTTATGAGTATATTACCCATTTAATTTTTAATTCGTTTCATTGCTTTAAAAGATAGGAACTATATATGTAATGAGAAATTTAAGAAAACGAAAATCTTTTGAGTTTATGAAACATTCCAGTTACATTTTAAATATTTTCTGAGCTCAATTTTTGAACAGTTCTAGCCAATATTTATTGTGTGTTACAACATGCATACCATTTATTAATTTTTATATAACATGCACTACAATGTTTGTGTTCCTTCTAACGTATTTACTCTTGAAATTTGTTTTTTCTGCAAAAATGAGTTAGAACATATTGGCGACTAATTAAAGATATTAATTTTAAGGAGCCAAATTGGTAAGAGGTTGTAATTTTCTGAATTCGTTGGTCATCGTGGTCAGTCTGCGCTATATTTTACAACGAACGATAATGCAACAGTGAATGTTTCCCACTTTAACCGCTTATGGAAGTCGTTTGTATACAAATTTGCATGGTTTGTAACATAAACACAATGCAATAGACATCATCATCGTCGTCGTCTTCATCATCATTAGACATCGTCGTCGTCGTCTTCATCATCATCATCATCATCAGTAGCATCATTGTCGTCGTCAAGCTCGATGTTTCCTTATTTCATCGTTATTGCCACCATCATCACCGCCATCGTTATTCTTATCATCGTGGCATCATCGGCATCATCATTTTAAAATAGTAAAAACCCGTTTATATAGTAAACTATAGTAATCTCACCATACCAACATTAGAATCAACGGGTTTCATGCAGTTAGAATACGTATTCGGTCCTTAGAGCACAGGAATAAAATATTGGGTTTTGACAAACAAATCACATTCCGTGGCCATTTTGAAATAAAAAAACAGTGGTTTCTTGGTATTTTAATATACTGTCGTCAGTTAGTAAACATAATTCTTTTAACATACACCACTTAAAATAGCCACTTCCCGTTTATTTTCATTTAATATACACGCATGCCTAAGGAACTCAAAACTTTCAACATCCGTTTTCTCAGAAAATGCATTGATGCTGATTCGGCACTAGCAGAACCACGACGATATATTGGAAAATGATCATGAAGGGCCAAAATGTGTAATTAGGTTTTATAAAATAAAATCTAGTTCATGATACTAGTGCTTCGTTGTGTCGAACAGTGAAGATCGGGGTGATGACTTGTATGCTCAAATGGGCCATACTCGATTTCATCCTGTGCTTGGAGGGTGATATTTTCAGGAAATCCAGTGATCCAAAGGTAATGTTCAACGAAACCTCAATTAGGATTTTACATGGTATTTGACTCGACAAATGTCACCGGTGCGGCGCACGGGGGGTTAACTTGACACCGGCATATGAGACATATCCGACACCCCAATCGGCTATTGAATGGCTTACACAGGTAACAGGCAAGATAAAAGAGCCGACAAGAGTAATTCTGACAAACATTGTGGAGAGATCACGAGGAGTGACTTAACGTAATCATTGCGTCATTCTCGAAGGTTTCTTCTGTACTCGAATCGTGTTTATTAAAGCTAGATCGGTGTCAATTTCACGTAGTTTGTGTCAAAAGTGTAGACCTTTGGTAATGTTTGAGAACATTTGCACATCGCTCTAGTCCGTCCCCGGAGGGAGATGTGCACACGTGGCTATAGACGATTTTGAAGTGATAGCGCCACCGTGAGGCGATTTCCCCCAAAGCACAAATTTATGAAGTTATGCCGTATCGGATACGTAGTGTAAAATACATAAATAAATAGCGCCAAGTCGGCTAGCGATCTTCGAGGCACATGGCAGTGGACATGCCATACCTGCACAGTAGTGAACGCTGGTTCTTCCCACTTCATATAAGTTCCCTGCGTACTCGCGTTTGTTTTTTGGAACATAATAAATCCTTCAAATTATTGAACACGTGACGCAGCGGCGTAAAATAGTTATGTGCGATGCCGAGGGACGGGGACATGAGGCTACATAGAAAGTAGTTACGGATACAGGGGGGGGTAGGACAGGCCAACCTAACAGCCACAGCAAAATTCAAAACGCCATCAAATTCCGGGTGCTAGTCTGTTCCAAGGACTTAATGGTAGGAGGGCGCTCTGACCGCATATCGAACGGTTTCACACACAGACTTGACTAAAGACTAGGCCCTGGTTCCGAAATATTTAAATCTAAATGACGTTATTGGAAATTACACTATTTTGCAGCGGGGTTAATCCACTAACCCCCAACGGATTTTGAAGCATATTTTTTTCTTTAATTTATCCTGAGTGAGTACTAAGATCTTTGAATAAAGGTTTAAGCGATGATTTTTAATGTCACGGGGACTGAGACTGCCATAGTAAATTACCGTAGAGCAAGCAGTTCCCCCAAATACCGTTTGGAAATCCCCAATGCCCAACTCGAGAGCTTGTCCGACCCCCTGTCGGATAGGTAGCAGGGTGGTTTTTGACCAACGAACGAGGGTTATCAGCGGTAGGACACGTAACCAAGTGGGATGAGTCTTATATAGATGCCTATTTTCAGAAACTGAGAGATTTTAGCTTTAGATAGGAGAGTAGTCGCGCGCTCGCGCGCGCGCGCTATAGAGAGAGAGAAGAGAGGAGGAGAGATGGATGGAGAATATGATAGAACCGAGAGATCGAGAGAGAGTGTGATAGAGGAGATAGAGGATAGATAGTAAAGTTATATATATTATAGTATGATATATATTTATAGATAGATATATATAGATATATATAATGTATATAGAGTATATTATCTATATATATATATAATAATATTATATAAGCAATTTCGCTAAACATGTAATTTGCAGCTGTGTTACTGGCAGTTTCATGCTAACGGCATTCACAGACAATGTTGTCTGATGTATGATGAATGCAGTTAGCATGGAAAACTGCCAGTAACAAAGCTGAAATTAAATGTTTTAGCGAAATTGTAAATGGGTAGGCTCTACTTTGTTTAGTATCGAGCACTCTACAGCGGGAATGAAATAGACTTATGTTATATAATATGATATTATATATATATATCTATATATATAGAAGATATTATGCAGTTTGTCAATAAACCTTCCAAACGTTCTCGGTAGGTGGTCTACACCATCCAGTTGAAATTTGAGAGAAGGTTAAAAAAAAAATCATCTCCTGTCATTTTAATCGGAAGTACAGAGATAAACACAACTGTTTTTGGGAATCCCCGACGTCGCGTTCTGAAAAATGTGTGACGTTAATGAATAATTGATTATTTGCCTTCGTAATATTTCTTTTTTAGAGAGAGGCTGCGCTTTGGGTGCGTTTTTGGAGTTATACGGTCCAAAACAATGAAAGCGGCATCGTGTACAGGCCTCAAGCAGAGAAACGAGATTTTCTAATGGAAAAAGTGCAATTCACGACATAGAAGATGTCTCTCTGGTAATACGGCGGCCCTGCAAAATTTCCCACGTTGTAGCTCTGTGTCACAGACTGCCAAAAGATATCATTGAAAACTGGACTTTGTGAGCCTGGTTTGTGAGAGACTATAAAGCATTCAGGTAGTCCGAAAAAACAATACAAAAAAAAAAAAAAATGGATTCTATGGATATGATGTTTTTGCCAACAGAGGGATCCTTTTGTTTTGTTAACAAGCAATGATTCCTTGTTAAGAGAGCATCCTTAAAATGGGTTACAATATGGAACCCATTGAGACAATTGAACGTTTCTTCCCTTTGGGGGCTAGGGTTTAAACAAATTTTGGGCTTGGGCATGACGAACGCCAGACCCGACGCCAGGGACATTTAAAGTTCCCACGCTGCGCTATGGGTGGCTAATTTAATATATGCACATATCATCAGCACTAGTACTTTCGACCGCCTATTCTTGTCAAATGTACAAACGCGGTCGTCGATTGTACGAAAAATATAATCCCACAATATTCGATTCCTTTTGGAATAAGTGAAGTGTTGATATGGACGCCTCCAAATAAAGAGTGTGTCATATAAAAAAAGCACATAGGCTACGTCGATTAATTTAAGATAATTGAAATAAAACCAAAGATCAACAGACATGGTTAATTTCCGGTGTAATTTATTACGTCGTCAAAACAAGCTTAATGACACTTGCGCGGAGTGATCTTATTTTGGCCAACTAAACACGTGTGACCCCTCTGGGGCATAGTTGACATTGTCTGCACCGTATGACTCTTTATGCTTGTAATTTTACGTACTGCTATGCAGGTTGGTTTTAGTGAAAGTATGTGAGTAGGGACCAATGCATTGCATAGCATGACGATCTGTTATATGTAAATTGGACAGTTTGCAGGCGCTTGCAGGGGATTCCCGAAGGACGAGTAACCATGTTTACGCCGCCTTTTGGCAGCGACAAAAAAAAAAGGGGGGAAATAAGAATGAAAAAGCTTGAAAAACCTACTTAAGTTGTGAAATTCAACCGAAATGTGGCAAAGTATCTGGAAGTTTAACTTTTGGCGAGTTACTGGGAAGGGAAAATGAAATCTGGAGTGATATTTCGTGCATTTTTTCTACGGCCAGCTGCCCGCGTTTAGCTCAAGCAAAATGTAATTTATGCATCCAAAACTGCAAAAGAACGTCCTTGAAGCCATAACGCAACTCAATGCCGACCACTGGAATGGGCAGTTATACACTAGTACATACATGTGTGCTGATAGCGACACTAATATCCGATGAAATATTAATTCACAAACGACCAAACTTCATCAGTGATGTGTCATCACCAATTGAGTTTGTTTCGGCGATTCGCTGGGCCGCCCGGGTGGCCGGTACATTGGGATACTTTTCCCTCGTGCGCAATGTGTCTCGGTTTTAAGTTGCGGCGCCACTACGTACTGCGCATGTGCGGGCAATTCGCAATCGAAATCATCCACATTTACCGCGAAAATTGTAACCAGTTTTGAACACCGAAGGTAGTGTCAAGCTTCCCAAACTTTGAAATACCTTATCTCTGGAATGGAAAATACGTGAGGATTTCTATTCAAACAACAGGATTAAAGGCTGGTTATGTTCTACATAATGGGGTTATTTTTATTTAATTGGGAAAAAAAATATATTTTTTTTATAGATCATAACATTGGGATGGTTGTATGAAATTGGATAAGTGGCTGCTATGGGTGCAAAGGCTTAATCACAAACTTGACAAACAATCTTGGCATTTTGTTTATTCTGAAGCTGTTTCCAACATTTTACTCTATGACTCTTGTTTTGGTCTAATATTAAAACTACATTTAATTAGTGCTTGTACTGTTACTTATACGTGTGTATGCCTAGGTCGAAATCCCCATCAAAAACAAATGAGCCTGGTGCCACAAATGATATTCCAATTATTATAAACAATTATAATTTTTAAATTTTTAAATAAATTGATGGTTCAAGGATTCTGAAGGTCCAAACAATGGTTCAGGTTTCAGGTTTATTTTCCATCTTCATTTGCACATGTAAGTATAATATAATATTGGAACAAAGTAAAAAATGAACATAAAAAAATGATTTAGAAATAAATAATATACAATATTCAATAATAAGAGATGTGGATGCCCACCTTAAAATGCAGGGGTGTAATTAGTGGCAACATGCATAAGTTACACATTAACAACATGAGTAGAACTTAATTGATAAGGTATAAACATACAATGATAATTAGACACACGGGAAATAACGGTGATGACCAAAATTACAATTAATAGATTGGAAAAAATACAGAGAAAAAAAAAACAGTTAAACTATAATGTGAAGAAGTATAAGTTACCAAATAATAACAAGCATTGCAGAATTAAAATCAATGAGCGTTTTGAGACTGCTTAAAAATAGCTAAAGAGGAGACTGCTTAAGGGGGGGGGGGGGGGGGGGGACGGTCATTCAATGAATTCAATAAAAGGGTCCTGGATCCTAATGGTGTTGTCGGCAAGTATGGTGTTGTCTAACGTACAAAGTCTTAGATGATAGGGTGTATAGGGATGGACTCTTGTATGGTCAAGAAAAAATTATCATCTAAGATATTTGGAGAAGTAGGTCATGATGGTGGTATTTGTTGTACATAAACTAGGGCAGTCTGAAAGACGCAAATGCATGAATTTTGAGGTATTCATGGAGGAGAAAGAGGGGTCTGTATGGCCTAACCAAAGTGACAGTAGTACATGACGTATGATCCTTTTTTGCATTAAAAACATTAGAATAAAGATGAGGAATTATTTTTATTGCCATATAATGGCACAGCTAGTTAATGTAAGGCGAGACAAGCGTATTATATAGGGTGGTCAGTGAATCAAGGGGCAGAAAGGGTTTAACTTTTCTGATGATACCATTGTATTTTAAATTATTTTAGTAACATGTGAAGTGTGTGATTTCCAAGACATGTCATCATCAATTAAAACGCCTAAAAATTTAGTTGTGTTTACTTGTTCAAGTAGTTTATTGTCGATAATAATTTAATATCATTTGGTGGTAAAGGTGATCATTACACTCAAGAATTATTAAATTTTATCATCTTAAATGTCCACTCTAATGTTGCGACTTATATCCAGAATTAAAAGAGATATGTCCTCACAGTGAATACTCCATAATCACAGTATGCAGTGTCAAAGTTCCACAATATAAATCCACAGGAATCCTCTTCAGTATTTATATCCCTAATGTCCAGAGGAAAATCTGATGATCACCGCAAAAAAAAGAAGCTAGCATTATTTTTCTTGCTATGTCAAGGGGCAATTTTCCCCTAAAACAATGCAAGGTTCCACTCTTGATTTTGTTTTTCAAAAGTGCATTTAAATGCAGTTAAGGGATGTTAGGAATATATTTCCATTTTTGGTGCAATCCTCAAGTTGATGTTGTCCAGCAGTTCAAGAGGATGGGGTTGTATAGGTCCTTCAACGACACAAACATTTACAGTATAACAGTTCAGGATATCAAATATCTCTGCAAAGTCCGTCCGTTTGTCCCAAATGTCCACTTTTAGGACCGCCAAAAGGGATTCTTTTAAATCCGAAAACAGAAGCTCCTTTGGTTTCAAAGATGACAGCAGAAATTAGTAAAAGCTTTTAAGTCCTTGTGGAATCAAACCTTTAATTAAATCCTGGTACTGCACCCATCTACCAAATTGGGAGATAAAATTGAAACTACTGGCATCTTCTCTAGTGTCAATCACTATTTATGTTTTTGTGTCGCCTACAAGGGTTTGCAGGAGGCACCTACCAGTCGTCTATTCTGTCTGACCGTCTGGCCGTTTAGCCATGTTTTCAAAGGTTAAAGTTTTGGAGAAAGTTTATCATTTGAGAAATAAAAGTCCGTTTCCAGTGGCGGTTTAAGAGTCAGCAGTGTCAGCAGCTGCTGACAGGGCCCCCCTAAAATATGCTCTCAGGGCCCCGCGGACAAACATGCTAGTCGCTCAAAGTGCGATATTGTTTCTTCGTGACGCTAAAGGGGCCCACCTTAAGCCGCTGACAGGGCCTTTTCCTTAAATCCGCCACTGCCAGTTTCATTGGGTAATAGATGCACCCTGGGAACCTTCATATGATAAACGAGGTCAAGGGTCACATACCAAGACAAATGTTTCATATGCAGTCGGTTTACAATGGGCTGAAAACATCCAAATGGCATAATTTGAAAAGTGAGAATCTTCATATGAACTTAAGGTCAGGGTCACTTGCAAAGGTCACCTGAGATCAGTTTATAAAATAGGCATAAAGAAAAGGTGGATCGGGAAAGCAGGTGAAACTTGTGGTTCGAGGACGGGTGATTCAGCTAGTTTTCCCAATAGAGCTGACATGCATGTCTGGAGGCTTAGGGAACAGGTAAAATTCAATTCCAGAGCTCGCTGTGGTGCCCGAAGAAAGCGGAGAAGATGCACAAATTTGGGGAACATCTTTTGCACAAGTAATTCCAGTAACAACATCGTGCATAAACATAGCCTAACATTGTCCAGTTGGATCTCACACTATTGACATCTTATGATGCAATCTTTATCTTGCACCATATTAGAAAATCCATGGCTATTCTATTAGCTTGTTTCAAGACATGTTTGAATCAGGCTCATAGATTGCATAATCAATATAGCACTAGTGAATCACACTTTCTTGCATGATAAAAAAGGTACTGTCCCTGATATACTCTGTTCGATCTCAGTTTGGGGGTGACGTCACTGCTAATGTTAGGTTTTGACCTGCGAAACGCATGTGTCGACATTGGAATGCAGCTTTTACGCACCGACACAAAGGCGGCGCTTATGCAGCTTTTGTTACAAAGCCAGGTATTAAATGGAAAGAGGCAAGAACTAGCAACAAAGTGTATATTTCGAAACGTTCAAAATGGTTCTGAATTGCACAATACTGATCGAAAAACCATGCCGAGATACTTTTTGGGCCAGGTGTAGATGAACAAGCATTATGTATATGCAAAAAAACACAATTGTTGTTTGAAAATTTAGGGCACTCGTAGGAAATCTGAGTCAGCCTTTAATAAAAAAAAATTGTCATTTAGAAAAATGCGAATATAGTGTAATCTCAGTTAATTTGAGCTTACACAGGTCAACTTAACAGCAGCATATTTACATTGTTCATAAAAAGTGTCATTTTAAGTGGAAGAACAAGACCTCGGCCTCACACAAAGTTTCGACATTCTATGTGAGATGGTATCCCTGCTCATGTCTGAAAATATTAAATATCCCCTTCATTGTCATTCTGAAAAAGTTTACCTCAAGCTTAACAAGACTGCCCTTGCAGCCATATTCTCACTGTTATCTTTATTGTTACTATGTCTGTATCCCCTTCACGATTAGGTAGCGATTGCTATCCCTCTAACCCCACAAACAACGTGTGGCACTTTGATACAAATGAGTAAAAAACTAATCATAAATGGATACTCTACTGTTTTGCCTCTGTGACTGTCATATTGATAAGTAAATCAAACAACAGTGCCAAAGCATTTCTTGTGGTGACCTCTTGACTGCATGTTTAGAGGGTTAATGAAAAAAGTGACATTTTAGGCAATTCATGCAACGATTTGAATGTCTCTTAGTTGAGTGAAAACTGCTTTTCATGGGAAATCTCAGAAAGTAAAAGTTTTTCAGAAACAGGTATATCAAATTATTGTTCGTGCATTTCCTTACCGATAACATTGGTTCTAAATGCCACCATAATGCGCTTTGAGTGGTTAACTTTTCTGTGTATGAAGATTGTTTATTTTAGATGTAGGTACTGGTAGGGAATGTATCAAATAGATACTCCTGCAATGCTAAATTCACCTCTGCATGGTTGCATGAACACCTATCCCTTGACAATTTCTTCATTTGCAGAACAAGTGTCTGATTCCCATCACATACTGGTGATACCAAGCATACTATGTTGAGCTGCCAATAGCTAGCAAATTTTAGCAAATCATGCACATTTTACTATGTGCACACTTTCGGGTTACACAAGGCAGTTTACACAGAATTTGTAATCTTTTACTTTCTTTGCAGACATTGACTACATTAAAATTTGCTCGGATCCGGATGAAATTACAACCATTCAAGCCAGAAGAACCTACAACTATAGGGTAAAATACCAGCAATTATGGAATTCATACCAGCATGATATAGTCTGAATATTCTTCCATATTGATATTTTAAAGTTATGATTTCACTGCAGTTTACATTGACCATACTCACTCATTATGAATTAGAAGATCAAGAATATAAATTTGGGAGTGAACAGATATGACCAAAACTAGTGTTATGACTTAATGGTGCATTGGGGATGACATTGTTCCCTAGAGCACATCTAGCGTAACGTTAATAACAAACATGGACTTTTCACTAAAAAGTTTCTTTAAAGGTACCCCAATCGATTACAAAATATAGTTTTCTGTTTCATAGGAAAGGCCATCACGAATAATACCTTAATTCTAAAAGTTCATTTGAATCCAATATACCATTTTAATGTGAGCAGTAATTGTGTGTGTATTATAATAGCCAATATGCTCAAACTGTACAAAATCGATAATTGTAAACAAGTCATATTAATGCTCATAGCATCACAATAGGATAGCGTTCAGCCAAAATATTTTGCAGGTAAAATGATAAAAATTCATGCCTTCCCAAGATACCAAAATCTCATGCCTTTCCATGATACCAAAATCTCAGGTTTGATGGGGCGAGTGTGGATTCGAGGCTGGGAATCGGGTGGTACTCCTTTTAATAGTTGCTATACTTGCTGATATCATTTGAAAATAGTATTGTCTATTTTAATTATACTGCTCAAGTGACTGGAAGTAACTTGTTAAAATTTATCAACTCAAGTTGACTCAAGCAAGTTTTTGAGTTAACCACCATGTCCAACTTGACTCGACCAATGTGTATTACTTGACAAAGCAATATTAGCAATTTTTTCCCCCCCCCCGAGCGCCCAATTTTTCAAAAAAATTGAGATTTTTACACGGTTGCATTGGTAACTGGCTAGTAAACTATATCTGTGAATGGTTAAGCTCGAAAATGTCGGTCTCACAAACGAAGGAATTTTGTAATTAGAATAATAATTATCGGAGATCTCCGATAATAATTCAACGGCTGCTGGAAACGGCCTTCCAATGTGAAATAGCCGGGAAATAGCGCCATGTACGTGTCTACACTCGTCCATTAGTTGTTTTATTGGTTCAGGCAAGTCAAGTTAGAGGTTAT
Source organism: Ophioderma brevispina (assembly GCA_023653785.1). Classification (NCBI taxonomy): domain Eukaryota; kingdom Metazoa; phylum Echinodermata; class Ophiuroidea; order Amphilepidida; family Ophiodermatidae; genus Ophioderma; species Ophioderma brevispina. Next base: position 18,074 of record JAMKCH010023059.1, read on the forward strand.
TTTCTCGAGGTGGCACTATTTCATCATGGTCGGACATAAACGTAACATTTCCAGCTCTGCATGCCGTTAAGTCCAATCTGGGATCCCAAAGCTAATTACAAAATCGCTTATTTTATGGTAAATACACATTTTTTAGCATTCTCGTTTGCAGGTATAGTTTGGCCCTAGACAATTACCAACGTGACTGTGCCAAAATATCAAATTTTATAAATTGGGGGCACTCTTCAAAAAATGTGCCATTATTGCTTTAAGCAAGACTCGACAAGCAATTGACTTGTGAATCGACCCAAGGTTGACTCATTACAACATTGTAGGCACGTATTATGCGGTGTAATTTCTTATGTTACACAGGTCTTTTTATGTGAAAGTGTACCGTGTACCAAGTTCCCATAAAAAAAAAATAGCCATCATAAAGGTTCCAGATATAAAAAAATGGACACTTAAATCTACATAATAAAACCACAACTTATAATTGTCACTCAAAGAAATCAATTTTCTGTTAATATTTAATACAGATCTAACAGATGTATGAAAATTATAGCACTTAAATATTATAAAATGTCTGACTGACATTGCGTTGTCTTAGTTCACTAACCCTCTCTTAATGGCCCAGTGGGTAAATATGCTGACTTTGGGGTTCTTTCGGAGTTTAAGGGTCATTAGGGTAATTGTTTTTCAGTATGCCCAGTCTATACTGTGTGGGAATTTGATATGGTATACAAAGTGGCAGAAAGTTAAACCTTCTGCTCTGTGTTAAAACCTGCATTGGGTAGTCTATAAGGCACATAATTTGTGGTGGTACTTTTGCAACCTCGGGGAAGTTAGCGTCCAAGTGCAATGTTTTCAACCAAGTATGAACCCTGATCAATAAATTTGTATTGGGGCAGCAAAACCAGACTTCAGAATCAGACATTTAAGGCTAGCCTTTCTTTTACCTTTTCGTGTGACAGGTCACCACATTTCCTTATGTTACACAGATCTGTGTTCATGGTATAACTGTGTAACCTTTACATGCCTACAACATTGATATGTATTTGTGTTCTTGCCAAGGAAGTATTTTGTTTGTCCCTCTGTTAGGGTAAGCTTAATTTTGATAAACAAAAAAACCCAACATATTATAAAATATCAAACCACTTCCCCCTACTTAACTCCATCAAAATTGGGATGTTTTGTAGCATCAAAGGTTCCTATTTTTCATTACTCCAGTGAAATAAGCATCAGGAACTGTTTGCTGTAAATGTATGAACAAAAAATGTCTTCCAAATGTGGTGACCTAATTTAATTAACACACACACATGTTATGTGCACTAATTTATGCTCTACCAGATAAAACTCAAAATTTGTAATTGGGTGTTTTGGTGATATGCGTCCATGTGAAGGATAAGTGTGTTATGTGCTGTAGTACAGTACAATCAACATTTAGGTGGGAATTTTAGGAGTCCTTAATGATTCAAAAAAAAAAAAGTTGCAGTCTGTGACCCACATGGTGCTGTTGGTGAAGGTATCCATTAAATAGGCTGCTGACTGCTTCATTTCTGGAGAGCATAATAAAACGATGATGGCAAGGGGAAATGATCAATACTTTCTGCCAGCACACAATTTAAGGAATGACAAAGTGCTGTGACATCCTCTTCTGGCATATCAATATAAAAGGGTTTAGGAAAATCGAAAGATCCAGATCTTATTCAATTGCCTTTTCAGTTATTATGATAAGTTTACGGGTATCCCTCACTGAAATAAGACTCCGCTGTGGTTTGAATGCCAAAACATGAAGACCTTTGGATAGATTCACCAGGTCGGTTGTTTATCATGCAGAGAATACAAAAAGATTTAAAAAAAAACTAGATCTGTCTAACAGATCTGAACACAGTCGAGGGTAATCAGACCAGAAGTGAACCCTTATGACCTTGACCCCTGTGACCTATGAACTTTGGGAAGGATCTCAGCGATTCGTATGCATGCGTCACGTGACCATGCAATGTTATCTGTCGATGGAGTAGCGTATTTTGTCTAAAAATGAACTTTTGACCCCTGTGACCCCACGATGACCTTGATCAAAATTAATTAAGTCGTTGTAGGGGGTGTCAAACTAGACCACATCCATGAGTCAACGTGATTATACTATTAATCTGTAGGAAGTAGTAGTGATTTGAAGTGTAAGGTAATTTGAATCTTTTGACCTTTGGACCACTAAACATGGGTCAAGTGATGAGGTCATGATGACTTTATTGACCTCTCATTCAAGTACTACAGGATGGGATTAAAATTTTTCTATTTGACCTTGTTTTACTTTTACAAACAGTAAAGGTTATTGACCCCAGATGAACCTTGATCAAATGTCCTTAAGTAACTTCTGTGGGGGATGTCAAGCTGCACCACATTCATGAGCCACATGATCATACTATGTTATCGTAAAAGGAGTAGTGATTTGAAGTGTAACGTAATTTGATGTATTTTGACCTTGACCCCAAACCATGGTGCATGTGAAGGGGGCATAATTGACTTTTAGTGACCTCTCATCAAGTCTACAGGATGGGAATAAAAAGATTTTCTATTTGACCTTGTTTTAAATTTTACACACAGTAAAGGTCACTGACCTTAGTGACCCAGATTGATCTTTGATCAAAATGCTCATTAAGTAACTTTTTGGGGCTGCACCATATACATGAGTTACGTGAATCCTACTATGTATCTGTTAAAGGAGTAGTGATTGAAGTGTAAAGTTAATTTGAGGTATTGACCCGACCCTACAATCGCGTCATATGACAAGGTCCTAATTGACTTTTTTGTACTGTTGATCAAGTCATACAAGATGACAGCATTAGTTTTGAGATGGGGAGCTAATTCTAGATTTTTTGCAGGGTTAATGTTGTTGACCCCTGTGACCCTATCGTGACATTTGACACCAACAGGTCATGTCAAAAGTTCTGTGCTTGTACTTGTCTTGTGACCAGTTTTGGTCGATATGGGATGTACCAGGTTGGATATTAGCATGTTGACAGGAAGAAAGAAAAAAGACAAACGGACAGAAGAAAGACACAGTCAAGTTCCTCGACTTTGTAAAAACAGTACAGAAGAAAGCACGGCGAGTTCTCGGGACTGTGTAATAAGTGCGTCTGAAACATTTCATTAGCATGATGGCAATGTTCCCAGTGTCAAAGTATGATGCAAACACTTGCTCATATATGATATTAAAGTTGTTAGTGCCATGAAACATTTTTGCCATATAGTTATGCAATCTTTTAATCCATCCCTAAAAAAGAAGAGACCAAATGACATTTAGGATGTAGTCTACCAGATTCTTGGCAATCAATCTTACATCGGCGGGCCACTGTAAAAACAATTGAACACAAAACAATCTTGGTCATTATTGTTCACACGTTCTTATACCGCACGGTAAAATTGCCCCTCGGGAAGAAAGTTGAAACCTGAACTTGTGGAACAGTGCACTCAACAGTACTCAACATTGATGGTGGGGCAGGGGTGGATTTGCAGATTAGCACAAGCTTCAAGCTTGATACCAAAAGAAGATCAATTGCCTACCTTCATAATGGCATGAATTATGCAAAGAAAAGAGAAAATTTTCACAAGGTGTGTCAACTTGAATCAATTATGACAAAGATTGCAGGTTTTCTGAACCATGGAGTATTATAAAAATCCATGTCTGATGGAAACACTTGGAGCAGTAAATAAGACACACAAACGAACGTCCACCATATCATACAAGATGGAAACTGAACCAGATAAAGCCACTTGTGCCATTATATGCAACAAACTGGAGGGGGTCAACCATCATAGATAAAAGGAATCAAAAAAAAAAAAAAAGGGGGGGGGATAAAAAAAGAAAGCAAGAGGGCGCAAAGATAATTGGTAAAAGCAGCAAACTCCTCAATAGAGGTGAGTTGCACAAAACACTGACAAACATTTTTTGAGATGAAAATTCTTGCTAGCAAACATGTTCCCTGAATGATACTTGGATCCAAAATTGGTTTACATTGGTTACCAGTAGCTACTATTTGCTGACCAATGTTTTTTTTTAATTGTGTAGTGTACTGGTACAGAGGTCAGAATTGGACATGCGTGGACGTTGTAGTGCAGGACAAAAAGGTGTGTTACGGTATCTCGTGGATGCCAATATCAGAAATCTCTTTAATTACAAGCGAAGAGCCTTGTGCACAAATCAGCTGAATTTTATGTAAAATAAACAGACTTTCTGTTTCATTTTTGATTGTTGATTAGAACGATGGCTTCAAGAATTTGAATGTCCAAAACAATACAATGGATAATAATCATTATACTCAAAAAGAATATCCTGATTAATACAGATTACCCACTCATGTGTGGTGGCTTATGTCCAGAATTCAAAGATGTGTTAAGGGGGCTCCTAAGGCCCCCACTTTTTTGTATTTCGGCCCACATATTTTAACGCTGCAATATATTTGGTTTATATATTTTGTGGGTCTTTTAGTTGTGCTTGCATTGACACACAAAAAAATTTAAATTAAATCCATCAATCGTTTTTGCCTGAAATGCTGACTCAGATTTCAAGATATATTTTTTTGTGTGTATTTTTAAAAAAAATTCGACTACAACAAAAGATAGTCACACACAATGCTCAATTCCAAAGTTTTTGATAAATCAGTTTTCATTTTCATGTAGTAAACATTTCTAGATATTCATAGTAGCTTTTCTAGAAATGTCTTTCCGCATGCATACAGATTGCATTATCAATGTAACTCTCGAGGTATTCAATTTATCTCTTTCATGAAATAAAGTGCTTTCCCTGCTATGATCCCTTTCTCAAAAGTTACATAGAGAAGTAAAATAATATTTCTAATCTCAAAAATAATTATGAGGTTACTATAACAGGCATGTTAAATAAATGTATGTACACAAATAACTATTTTTCTTTTTTTGAAATTGTGAAGTAAAATGTTACTGATACACCTCTAGACAGACACGACTATTTCTTTATGCATATTGTGAAGAAGTTACGAGTTTTGAATAAACTTTTAGATACATAGTTATGGAACATGTCATTTTTTTAAATAAAAGGTTCTTGCATCGCTGATCATCCGTTTGGCTCTAGCAGAGACATTCTGTTTGCACTGTGGCATCTTGGCCTTAGATGAACCAACAACAAACCTGGACGAGGAAAATATGAAGAGTCTGGCTGATGCATTGGTTGAGTGAGTGTCTGCATTGGTAATCAAAGAAATTGGTGATACAGGTTGCGATCAATTATTCTTTAAAGCAGTGATCTGTTACATGTATTTTTCACCATTGCACCCTTTTAAATTTCAAATTGTGCTTTCAATCACCATTTTGTTTTTTTTAATTAAAAAGATAGAAAAAATAGACTTGAGGCCAAGGGAAAAACAGCTTACCCTCGCATATGTGTAAAAATCACATTTTACTGCATTACTTCAAGGTTTACAAGAGATATTTTTCATTTAAAGGGGGATGACCCAATTTAAACATTCTTTATGATAGAGTGGCCTTCACCCCAAAACCCCAGCTTCAACTTTTCCGTGCCGATATTTCAACCCGTTTTGATATGAGAGCTAAAAAAATGTGATTTTGTAATACCCATTGAGGATTTCATAGCAAATAGCTTTTAGCGCTAAGGGGTTTGAGTTACAGGAAGCTGAGACAAAATTTTCTTTTTTTGGCCTTGGGTAAAATTATTTTTGTAACATTATTACATACTTTTGTAATGGCAGAGGTTATTGCAAATAGTTCACATTTAGGCTTTTTATATGTATAGCAATGGTAAATATGGTGCAAGAAATAATATCAAAAAAAGTGAACAGTGAAGATAAGCTACCCACAAGATTTTGTATGTTAATAAGCTATCTAGTAATGAAAAAGAAATTTCTTTATAGAGTTTGCAACAATTCACTATATTAAAATACCATACCCACATGCTTTGGGCTTTCTGCACGTTGAAAATCAGGATAACATTGACTACATTTACATGGAGTCTATGTGAGTACAGCAGGTTTGACCATATTTGCAGTGCATACTTGCCAGTCCTCCTACATTAGCCTGGATCAAAAATGCCTGTCATGTGTCGAAAGCCCCAACCATAGACAATTTAATGTTTTCTATATTATTTGCAGAATCATTGATACTCCAGAGGCACAGCGCAACATCCAACTAATAGTGATAACTCATAATGAGAACTTTGTTGAGCAGCTTGGAAGATCTGGTTTGACTGATGACTTCTATAGAATTGCAAAGAATGACAAGTATGTACTTGAGATAAAATATTTTTTTTTTATTAAAAATATTTCCAACAAGTAAAAACACAGAAGTGCACAATATTAAACCCATCTAATGGAGGTGTGTAATAAAAAGCAGATGCCTGGAAGTGATGCACCCCCTGAGTAGAGACAACTTTAACAAAAGACAAGTAAATAGGAAAAAACAGCTGGCAAAACAGTCACACAACGTGTTATCTCACAGACATACATATCATATGAATCACTAACCACACCAAGCGAAACAAAAGATTATACATATTCCACCGCTCCACCGCAAGAAATAATTTCATAAATTTTGTGATATTTTCGTAGTCCACTACTCAATTTTAGACCAAACAAATCCTAGCTATTCTGCAAGCAAAATATTGTTCAAAGCTTCGTTTAATATTCACAAAAAATAATGCATTCTAATGTGGATTCATTGTGGAGTCTAAATAAGTTTTAAAACAGACTAGTTTATATTTGTACCTTGATTGATTCAGATTTTATATTTCAAGATTTATCAGTTCAGAAGGAAATTTCAGTGGGTTACAAAAAGTTCTTGGGTATGCACCAATGAAATTTCGAAAGGTCTATATGCACCCGAAGAAATGTTAATGAAAACATTTATAAATGGCCCAAGTGAAATTTGACATTTTGCCGTGTGAGTGCAAGAAAGTTGTAAGTGCAATGGCTGCCATGTGAAAGATCTGTGTGCTGCCATGCATTAGGATAACTCAATTGATCTTTCCTTTAGTCAGTGGCTCTTGAAATGATTCATCAGACGACTTGGCATACTAATGGAAATTCATGACAAATGGCAGCTATTTCATTCACGACCTACTTGCACTCCCATGATGACTTTAATTTTTTGTAGCTTTGAACAAAGTAGTTTTATCACATTCTGTATATTTGTCTGCAAATTTTGAGAAATTCTGGACCCCAACAGCCAACACATACTGTTATGTTTAAAATTTAATGCGACCACCTCTAAACTTTTCTCTTTAGTATCTAAAGGTTATGTTCAAGCGATTGCGCTATCAAATCAAAAAAGTTGCTTTGTTTTACTTTTATTCACAGAAACAAGTCTGTCATAAGAAAGGAGAACATAGCAAATCTTCAAGCTATTGTTGATTAGGAAGCAGCTCCATCTATTGCATTGACGAGATAAGGCAATTATCTGGACACTGACCAAGGTTGTGGCGGCAGATACAATGTTACTCAACCAGAGGGTGTATTCAGTCCATCCCACAATGTACCACTTTTGTGAAATTTCACCTCAATAAGGTCATTTGATCTCACAAAAAGCCTATACTTAACACAAAAACAGTGACTTTGCACTTATTTTAGTCCTCAAAGCGCTAGTACTTAGGTAATTTTTAGCATGGTCAAATGTCTTGTGTTTCTTAAACTTCTTGAACAGTTTTATCCCTAACAGACATGTTTAGTACAGTACAGTAATAATAGACATCAAGTGCATTATGGGATTATTTAAAACACCCTCTGCCTCAACCATATCAAGAAACCAGGTGGTAATGCTATGTTAGGTACTAAGTAGTAATCAATACAAAAATTTGGGCTGTGCTGTATCTATGGATAGAATACTTTGCATAGAGCATGATCAATGGCCTATTTGGTATTTGTGCACACTACAATAGTTTTCTGTATCAATATAATACTCCAACAGTAAAGTAGACCTGAAAACTGAAGCAGTCAAAAGACCATGTGCTAATTTGTGTTTCTAAAGCCAATAGATTGACAGCGCCTACAGACAATCTTGACATAGGGCATACTTTTTCCACATGGAGTTAAAGGCATTGAAAGTCAAAATTAAAACCAATGAAAGTTTAGTCTACATTGTATAAAAAACTAGGCCAGCTCATTCTGAATTTTGTATCGCCTGCCTTAACCATAAAAGGCCCGGGGGGGGGGGGGGGCTGAATGAGATTTGGTATGTTTGGATTGTAATGTTTAAAGAAATCGGAGCAATATTTCAGATTTAACCTTTCGTGATGACATTCGACGATTCATGTCATATCTCCGTAACCGTACGTTGTAAGTAGTACAAACTATACCTTTTAATCCTTGTGACAAGACAAACACTTTGGTTACCTTTTTACAGCAATCCAGGCATTTTTCATTTTTGACCCCTTTATTATGAATTTTCCCCCCTCCTGGATTCCGCCCACACTTTCAGGAGGGGCACCCCCACTAAATTTGTTCATTAACCTTCATAGAAGACAAATCCACTGAGAAATGATGCTCTGCTCTCCACGGTCACCGAATTGCTCCAAATGACCCAACTAATCGTAATCGTCTCTATAGGAAACCATGCTTTGATTTTCTAAAATCATCTTATTACATAAATATCTAATATACTGGTAAGCATTCCAAATTATGCAAAAAAAAATGGGGTTCGAAAAAAATTGGGGCGCTTCTTCCTGGAAATGTCCTCATGTGTCTAACTTTATCCTGCTCACATTTAATTTTCTAGTTTCAGAAATGTCCATTTCGTTATGATGCTCGTTCGTGCCTGCTATGATTTAGTTGTACAAAGGTTGTAAAGAATAACCGATCTTCTTTGAAATTACAATCTGAAAACAATATTCAATAATATGGGCTCCCCGGTGAATTATACTGATATAAACATTGAATTAAATCTAATTGCATAAGTAATGGCCTACAGAAACTTGACTCGTAAACTATACTTGAATATACAATTTGTTGAAATAAAAAATTAATGGTGATATAATCCATTCAATGTTATTAATGTTACAAGTTTAAAAGCCCATTTTAAAAACAAAAACTGGTGTGTAGTAGCATATTTATATTCACTTTTTACACTAACCGTAGCACCGGGGAGTAGTTGAATTATGCAGAGTAGCATGGAGATAAGTTTTAACTTACTCTGAAACACTGCCTATAATCACCAGTTGTAGCGATTTCTAAAAAACAGGGTTATTTGAAAATTTATTTCCAATGAGCAGAAATTAAAGCTGATATATTTGTTTTGGATTATCAGTTGCCCCCTCCCCGTGTTCTAGGCGCAATTGACATGACATACAGCTGCAGCACTATTCAATAGGCTATTTATACTATTTGAGCGCGAATTTTAAAAGCACAAGCCCTATAGGTGCGCCGGGCGGTGCTTCCTTTCTTGGCCGGTGTAGAAGTAATTCTAGCCCGGCGTACTCAGTCCGGCTACAACGGTAAAGAATAGAGCACTCAATTCAGTTGACTCCTCACGAAACATTAGTTTCACGCTTTATTCCGTTATCGTCTATGGCGCCCGGTCTGTGGCTCCCGCCGGACTATATCTGCTTTCACACCGGTGTGAAAGTAATTATAGTCCGCCGGGAGCCACAGTCCGGGCTCCGGACTGTGGCTCTAATGTGAAACTAATGTTGCACGAAGAGTCAACATAATCGATTGTTTGTTGTTTTTGTTCGTACATTAAAGTAGTTATATTGAGATGTACATACTTTGATTTATCAGTTAAAAAATGCATTTCCACGTTTTTTTATTCTCTCGCATTATGCTGCTTATCCTTTTAAGGCATTACCCGATCGATCGATCGATTTGGTGTTTTTTTTTTTTTTTTTGAATGGGCGTCAACTCACTTTTAATTAATAGTGGAGCGGTTTGGACTGCAAAATTGTCGTCAACCCCTCCCCTCGGTACAACAAAACGCAATCACTTCTATTCAACAAGACGTAATAATGTACAAAAATTATGGTTGTGGTCAAAAACTTTGGTGGCAGGGGTGTTTTTTGGGGTCAAAAATCACATTTTATAGCTAAAAACTTAAAGGTCCGTACTGTGGCCCGATCGCTAATAGTCTCGTCCCCAGAAACCCAGATTTTGTGGTCGCAATTTTGGTATCAAAAGAAAGCTATTGCCCTGTGAAATATTAGGGCTAAATGATGTTTGGTTTGGGAGTTATGAGCCAAAGTGTACTCCATTTTGGTCGACCAATATTAGTTTTACACAGTATTCTATGGGGCTCACAAAATCACGTTTCTAGCTGTCACATCAAAACGGATTGAAATATCAACGCGAAACTTTACAGATGGGGTTTTTGGGTGAAGATCATTCTATCAAAATTAAAACTTCATATACTTAAATCAGACCTTCCCCCTTTAAGAAAATCAAGATTTATTAATTTCTTGGCAAAACAAGTTTTAATCAGAGTGCAATACTATCAATCTCTACCATTTATCTTATAGATTTCAGTTTTATACAATATTATAAAGGGTCTACAATTTTATCCCCTAAATCACCCTTTTTCCTAAAAAAAAAACATCCTTTTTATCACATGTCACCACAACGAGTATTACCTGAACCCTTTATGCAATGTATAAAACATAATACCAATAACAGGGGACGGCGGCCAAGAAATCCAAATTTCAGACGTCGCCATTGGTTTAACACGTAAAAGCGAAATATTGACGAAAAAAATTCTGAATTTTTTTATATGTTGTCAAGGAATATTTTCTTATTCCAAAACCGTTGGAGTTGAAGAATCAACTCCACTGGAAGAGTTATTTCTGATTTTTTTTGTAGGAATGACGAGGTCGTATGAGGGTCATGGGAACACCCATGACCGACCCACATCAAAGCACCCAAATTGGTTTGTGGTTTGCACTCAGTATTGCTGTAATTTCTTTTGACATTTTTGGCGAGTTGCTGTAATGAATGAGGCTTGGCCGCCACCGCCTGACCAATAACAAAAAGGATGTTATAAAAACAAGATTGTAATATTTTTACTTAAAAAAATAAAAAAAATAATAATTTCGCTTAATTTGCAGCCCAAAATGCATTTTTCGGCTTAGAAATCATCCCTGCCACCAAATATTTCAACCACAATCATCATTTTCTTAAATCTCATATTTATCCTTCAAATAAGGTGGTGTTTTGTTTTACCGAGGGGGAGGGTTAAATCGAAAACTAGAGAAACTTTTAACTTGGCACTTGGTCATAAGACGTTGTGGGTGAGCTCTCCTTTCTCACCTTCCCTGAATGATCATATTGGATTATTGCTCTTAAAATGGGCGGATTGGTTAGACCAGGAGCAGTCTCTTCCACGATGCACAAGATCATTTACATATATAGAATTTTAAGGTATGTAAAAAGTATGGGAGGATACACAATACAACCAAAAGTATGGGAGCTGACCACACATTACGGGAATATCATAATGACCCTGTTTGACCAATGATATTCAAGTTCATTATATGTCTACTAATGATAAAATGTCATATTTGTCATTTGTCATATTAAAGAAGTTAATTTCGAACCAAAAGTGCTGTCATTACGATCCATTTCAATAAAAGAAAAGTGGCCTTCTGTTCTTAGTTTCTTTCTTTTCTTTTTTTTTTTCTTTTTTACACTGCTCACTGCTGATCTGTGGTCGTGATAGGACCCTTTTCAAAATAATCCCAATAAACCCTGCTTAACAATGTATGATCGTCCTCATCATTTGTGAGACTTATTGCAGAACACTATTCGCTGACATCTATATTTTGCCATTTTATGCGTGTACAGCCGCAGATCTAAGGAGGGGGCGCGCGCCTCCCAGTAAATCTGTAATCTTGCAACTAGCCATTTTTAGCATTTTGACCAGTACAGCAGTTCAGCCCCCCCCCCCCGGTACTTTTGACATTTTTCAAATCCTGGATCCGCCATGGTACTATCTGAATTTTGCATGGAACACTGAAAATTGCATGCAGAAGCAGTGAATGATTGATTTTGACATAATATTCTAGTTCACGGGTGAAAGATACTTTCTCTCCTTGGAAGCTCTTTAGGTGTTTCTCTCAGCCTGTTTTGTTGGGTTCCTTCTTCCACTATGCCCTGTTTTTATCCTTTAGTTTCCAGTTGTTGAAACTTTTTAAGATGGTGACATGGTGACGAGGATGTCTCAAACCATGAGTACCATAAATTATCACTGGACTGTATCAGGTGCAAAAATTCATGAAGTAGAAAATCACCAAACTTTGAAATAGTCTTTTTATTTGATCCCTCAAGGAAACCCTACGTGGTGTTGAAATGTAACGAAGAAGTAGTCTGAGTTAACATCAAGTTTAATCGAGATTCGTGAGTGAAGTTCTGCCCAATTTCTGTATTGTGTTGGAGACCACCCTGTATTTAATTTTGGCCTCTGAGAGGACTGTGTACACAAAAATTATTTGCAGATACATCCATAGGTTGGGTTTGAATAAGGCGACAGTATATTCCACCCTACTATACTTTCATTAAAGCACCAAATGATGAGTAGAACAGTTAGTTGTTATTGTTTAGTTGACAAAGACCATCTTCAGATTCTTCCGATAATAAAGGTTGCAGCCCATTTTCTCCCTAGGTTATGTGCTTGCAATAACCTGTAAAATAAATTGAAACCAAGAATATTAGCTGCAACTTATCAGATAATTGAGATTAATTTCAATCCCAAATCACACAACTATTAGGAGGATCCTGCCTACCAGGGACATTTCAATATTACGGAAAGTTCATTACTCCCTAAAGTTCTTTTTCTCTGACCGTTCGGTTACTACCAAAGGACATGATGATAAGGTTTTTCCACGAAGGGTCATTATCCGGAAATGAAATAAGGGTCATAAAATTCGAAAAGCTATATGTCAAAAAGGTGTTAACTCCTAAGGGTCATAACTCCAAAGGTCGTTTATGCGAATTTTTCAGAATATCACCTTTCGGAATAAAAACCTTGCCAAATAAAAAAAGTTTCCAGACCAGATAAACCTATGGCAATGATGGAATTGGGTAGTCTTTCATCACCCCCCCCACACAAACACACACCACATTCACACACCGTAAGACTAGGCATACCCTATGACCTAGGAAAATTCGACACACTACTGGGTCATTCCATGCCAATCAACAATCGAGTACAACCATACCTCATGGATTCTTTCTTTTGACAAGATCTTGGCACTTAGAACCATTATTGAAAGATATTCATGAGAAACGAAAATACTGAAAATTTGAGCTCTGTACCTCTTCGTTTTCACGCTACAGCAATTTTAAATTTGAGGGGGGTCACCTCAAAAACATGTACCGGTGTGAAATTCAATATTCAGAGGGCCATAAGTAAAGAACTACACCCCTCAGATCCTTCAAACTTGGCATTCTGAATAACCTTTTGCTGCAGATTGCAAATATGTGAACAGAAAAAATGCACCTTGCCCCAATTTAAAACACAGCTGTTTGACCCCATGCAAATTGTCTCTTTTATTTTTAGAGCAATTTAAATCAATGGCGACACACTTTTGACAACTGATATAAGTAGGGAAATGCAAGAGCTATTATTTCCATGAAAATCAGAAAAATCCATTGCGGGAATCTTGCCATATAGGTCTACAAAGGTTATAATTTGTACGTTATAGCGCCCTCTATATGGCTATTTCCCATAGAAGGAGGTGCAAAACATGATTTTTTATGAAAAATCATATTTGCCCGCAATGAAATTTCATCAAATTTACACAGGATGTAGTTAGTGGCAAAAATACACCAAATTAGTTGTCAAAAAGTGTGTCGCCGTTGATATTTTTTTGTTTTATTCTCGTTTTGTCATAATAAATGAGACTTTCAAACAGCTGTGAAAATAACAGGGGGTCAAAAATGGCTCCAAAACCACTCGGACCATACTTTGGGGGGCCCATAAGTCAAAAAGTAAAAGTGATATAACTTCCAAATTTGGGCTGGAGATTGCTAATCTTAAATCATTACCCTTGTATACAATCTTATACTTATATCAGCTTCGTTGGAAGAGATATAGCTGTCGCAAAAAGTATAAAATCCAATTTGACCTTGACTTGGCCCCCTAAAAACCAATGTCAGACATTCTGCACCAAATTCTGCTTGAAATATGTTTGAGGGGGGTCCTTGCTTAATATTTTGGCAAAGTTTCATTGTGGTGTCTAAGTGTCTTCTATAAGTAACTGGTCTTCAAAAAGCCCTACTTCATGTAATTCAGTTTTGAAAGAATTCCCATTGAAACACACAGGAAACCTGAACTTTGCAAACTGGGTATTAACTTGAACAGTTCACTTTTTACTATATAATTCAATTAGAATAATTAAAGTATTATAAATTCCTTACCAAACAAGACACCAAGCTGAAATTTGGTCCATACTTAGATCATGTGCTAATAAGGTGATGATATTGATTTCAATTTCATTGTTAGAGTTCTACAAGGTCAAACTTCGATTCAAAGTTTTAAAACTGCACTTGAATACCCAGGTTGCAAAGTTCAGAATTCTGTGTACATTTCAATGGGAACTTTGTCTGATATTAGTTGAAAGTTTAGATTCTTTGAAGCCTGTTTACCTACATATGGCAGTTAGACACCATGTTGAAACTTTGCACACAACTTCAGCAGGGGCCCCTCTTAACCATATTTCAAGCAGAATTTGGTGCAAAATGTCTGACATTGATTTTTAGGGGGGGTGAAGTCAAGGTTAATTTGGACTTTTTGCGACAGCTATATCTCTTCCAATAAAGCTGATATAAGTATAAGATTCAAGATAAGCTTTCACCAGCCCAAATTTGGAAGTTATATCACTTTTACTTTTTGACTTATGGGCCCCCAAAGTATGGTCCGAGTGGTTTTTGGGCCATTTTTGACCCCATCATTTTAAATTGGGGCAAGATGCATTTTTTCTGTTCACATATTTACAATCTGCAGCAAAAGGTTATCCAAAATGCCAAGTTTGAAAGGATCTGAAGGGTGTAGTTCGTACTTATGGCCTCTGAATAGGGAAATTTCACAGGTACAGTTTTTGAGGTGACCCCTCTCAAATTTAAAATTGCGTTTTGTAGCGTGAAACGAAAAGAGGTACAGATCTCATATTTTCAGTATTTTAGTTTCTCATGAATATCTTTCAATACACCAAAAAGGAAAGAAATCCATGAGGTGATGGTGTACTCGATTTGTTGAATTGGCATGGAATGACCCTACTATGATATTCATTATTTTAAATCAATTGAAAAATGAATACATCAAAGAGTTTATTACGAATTCTGAAGCAATAACGCATATTACACTTGGAACGCAATATTTGGTAGAGCAGATTGTTTTGTAGGCGAAATAACAAAAAAGAGCATGTAATTTGGTGATAAACAGGACTCTCCTGCATATTTTCATGATAGGGGCTAAGCTGGTATGATCCCGGGGTCAAGATGGGAATCAAATAAGCAAATTGAGGAAGTGGCGTGGTCTAGCGGTTAGCAAGCTTACCTCTGGAGCAAAGGGTCCTCGGATCGAATCTCAGTGGGACCACTTGCTGGATTTAATTCGGGAACTCCATTTGGGATTTGATTTGTATAACAGATATCGATTAAAACCCGAATGCCACTTTCTCCATGGTTCATTTGAAATGGGCAAATGAACCATGAAAGCTTGCACTACCCATCCGGTGTGTGTTTCGTGTAGTGTGTTTGAATGTGTTTAAGCTGCTGCCTCCAAGTTGCATTGTTTCTGTCCAGTAATTAATAAGTTGTAAAGTCTCTAGCAATTTGGCCTACAGGCCACGATTTGAGATTAAAATAAACCTTGATGATTATTATTATAAATACAGTAATCTAAATTTTAAAATTATCGCACCATTTTTACAATCCAGCACATCGCTTGATCGTAAAGATTTTCTAATGTTAGTTTGGCATATCTCTGCCCTCTTGTTATTTAGTGGCTAAAACATTGTAGACAGGTTGAAACCAAGAGAGAGACCACGAAAAAAGGAGAGAAGGAAGGAATGAAAGAAAAAATATGGAAGTAAAGGAAAAGAAAAAAATAGTGGAATGGAAATGATAGATGATTATCTTTAAAGTAATAATTGACCGTGATTTATTGATAACTATTACAAAACGTTTTCTGTGATTCTGCACCAAAATGGACGATTACAAAATCACCCATTTCACTTAATTAAAAAAATTACAAAACTTACAAATAGCTTTATTAAAAGCTGGCATTTACCTAATGAATTCCTAATTCCCGGGTCCTAATTTAGATCGACGATCTCCGATTTCAAGAAAATCGCTAATTCCTTTAAATAATGTACTGCTAAACCATTCTCAACAAGTTTTCATTAAAAAAATGTAACCATGCACAAATCTCAACATAAATGAAAAAGAAATGACGGCCTATTTTTCATTACCTGATGTGATACTAACTTCTATTATGTTTGGTGCTTTTCCATTTATAGCTATATAGGGGGACTACAGTGCTCTCACCGCACTTCCATCTCACAAAAACACCACACATCATGCGAACACAAGCACACTCACACGCATTATTATTATTCTTACCCATTTAATAAAACTGCAATTCCAAGCAACCCTGCCGCCATGAAGAAAGTCGTTTCTGGTTTGTCTATCCTGACAAAAGCAGCGTAAGCACCGTTTAACACAAGTGGAGAACACACTTTACCGACACTGGCTACTAGTGCCTGGCACCCAAATAAAACCCCTAAATTGAAAATAAGATACCAGGAAAAATAGCAAATCATATAATAAATAATAAAAATACTGCAAGTAAACTTGCGACATCCCCCTGGCAAGATGGCAGTCTGGAACATGACCTCAGATGAGATGACCTTTGACATCATCCACATATGAAGGAACCCCTATTGCACCTTCACCCCAAGTTTGGTTTAAATCGGACTTTTCGCACGAGACACGAAAAACCAAAACCTAACCAAACTGGAACGCACATACAAACACATACATAAACATACGGACATTCGCACCCTCGCAATATCCCCCTCTGCTTTTCAAGCCAGGGGGAAAAAAGCATGGACGAGGCGTTACACAGAGGATCATTAGTGCCTTACAGAAGCTCCATGAACACGAATACAGCTGACAAAATAAATGCGATTACAGGTATAAGGAACTAAGGATGTTCAGGAGTGCCAGCAACGAGAAGATTTTTCGTGAAGAAAGCTTAGTATGCTACTTTTGAAATATGGAGCGGCCATAATATTTCGATAATCTCAGCATACTTGAATCTAAATCAAATCTTCTAAATAAACATAGTGTTGAGATTCTAGATCATGGAACCCGTTTCAAAGTACGGTACTTCTGTTTCTATTAAATATACTTCTACAACTAATACTAACATATATTTTATTACCTTTTGTTATGGGGGTGGGATAAGGTAATCTTCTTTTTGCTTATTGGTTGTAAAATGAACCAGTTCTTAGACAACTCTGTGCGTTATTGTACTGGATGTTTTGGGACAGGCCCTCTGTTCATAGAATAAAATGCCATACTAGATTACACTCTTTCGTAATATAAATAGGGTGACAGGCTGTCACTAAAGACAATAATTAGCTTGTTAAGACATTTAAAAGTCCCATATGACACAAATGTCCAAGGGAGGATTAAAATAAGGAGATGGACACTGCGGGAACGAAACGGTGGTCCTGGGGCCTGTCTTTACCAGGGGGGGCATCAACGGCCTCGGGTAAATTTTAAGGGGGTGGGACACGGCACTAAAAAAGTCAGGTAAAAACCTGCGGGAGATAACAATACATAGGCGCTAATCTTGAGACTATTAGGACTTCTTTAAAAAAGTGGAATTATTATGACGCTGTGAGTTCCGAATTGCTAATATATAAGATATACGGTGGATATTAAGTTATTTTTACAAAAAACAAATAGTAAGGAGAAACTACACTATTTTTCAGGAGATTTCAATTGAAGGGAGACGAATTGTACAATGCAGTGCTGTAGCAAACTATATAACCTCGATTCATAAAAAAATAGATCAAATAAATCTAAAGAGCATTAAAGGAGCTAAATTTTGATACTAAACATACCAAATTTGACCTTGAAATAACTGAAATAGGCGCATTTGAAAATAATTAACATTATGAAACATTCAGTGTAGCAACCCCTTAAACTAGGGTGGGCCTAGGTTCAATCGAGGGCGCTATATATAGTCGAGTCTTGCAATGCGAAGTTCGTTTCTGTCTTGGATACAAACGGTGAACACGTAACTCTATACCACCATGAGGTTAATAAATACAGGAGGGACCATAAATTTCGTTGATATGCGCGTACTTTCGTATTTTGCCATAGCCATATTGTGGGATAAAGGAGCAAAAGACGACAGGCGCTAAGTGTCAACCCCCTGATGTCCCACAAGGAAGGTGTAGATAGATAGATATATCATTTATAAAACAGTATATTTATTCTAAAGTGTCAATAAAGTGCTTCCCCACAAAGAATAGAATTGTGTGTGTGAGTGCGCGCGCGCGCGAGTATGTACGGTATGTGTGTCATTGAGTGAGTGTGTGTGTGCGCGCGCGCTGAGGTATACTTACGCGACTCCATTTCTTATGTTTTGCTTTATTCCGTCATGGCTTGTGTGTCTAATTTAACAAAAGGAAAGTCGTTAACTTGTGTGTGTGTGTGTGTACGTCCGGGGTGTGTGTGCGTTTGTGTATGTGTGTGTCCGGGGTGTGTGTGCAGGTGTGTGTAGGTATGTGTGTGTGTGCTAGTGTACTAATCTGTATCTCAGCCTCTCCCACCTTGGACGCAGGCTTGGACGACAATTTAACACACTTTTAACCGCACTTTAAGATACTACCGCAATTTAGCTGTATTAAAATCGACAATTTTGGTGTACACAGAAAAATAGGTTTTGTGAAATACATCGACCATGTTTCATTCTCAACCATGCTCACCTTGTTTGTCTGGTTCCACCAAAGTAGAAAGCTGAGCTTTATAAATAGGTTCAGCTAATGTTCGTATAAACCCAGTGGCAGGAGCTGCAGAGTAAAAGAGAATTGTCAACATGTTAACAAAAGCATGGAATACAAAACAATGGCGGGATTTCTATAAGATCATACTTTTGAAGAAAATCTTTTAAAACGGCAGCATTTATTTATTTGTTTTAGAATTCCGATTTATTTACTTACTTTCAAATATGACAGGGGCGTTGTCTTATTAAAATAACCGGTTACTATCCATTAGGCCAATGAGTGAAAAGTTTGTCTCAGAAGATCAAGCGCATTTTGTTAAAAATTGGTCTTTTAGCTTTTTGGCTCACTTGAAAAAAAATTGAAAAATTAACAGAAAAGAATGAGAATTCGGCTGCGAAGCGGCCGAAAAAATGAAACCAGAGCATCAATGATGCAGAAGCCTATCAAGTGATGGTATTCAAAGAGGACAATGTTTTTGTGACACCATTACTTACACCATTTGTGACACCATTACATACAATGGAAAATACTACGATAAACAAATTAACTTGGTACAAAAAATGTTGGTAATTAAGAACACGGTGGTTCTCAAACCACAAGTCTTCAGGTGCGGATCCAGGGAGGGGGCGCGCACCTCCCGGTAATTCTGCAAATTCTTGCAAAATCAGCCCACTTTGAGCTATTTTGGACCAGTAACAGCCTTTCAGCCCCCCACCCCCCGGTAATTTTGATGTTTTTCAAATCCTGGATCCGCCCCTGGTCTTGCCCCTCTTTGTGATCACAAAATGTGTAACATTTGTATGATGGGGTTAAAAGGTCATAAAGTGGTTAATGGGTGTCATTCTCTGAACACACCCCATGAGTCAGTGGCTTTTCTGACCAAGCTAGGTTGCAATGGGCTCAATTGTTTAGGCAGAAGAGAAACAAATTATACTAGACATGTACTACTGGTGCTTCGAAAGAAGCACTAACCTTGGGCGTTCGGTGTTGGGCCCACATGACCTTTGACCCAATCTGTCAACACCCTCATATGGGCCTTGGGTCAGCGTGTGTTCTGACCAAGTCTAGTGATTATAGCAATTGATTTGTGGCAGAAACAGCAAAAAGGAGGGTTAGAGCGACTTGACCTGTAATGACCTCTGTGTGACCTTTGACCCAATCTGTGAATACCTCATATGGGCCTTGTGTCAGCGGTTCTTCTGACCAAGTCTAGTGATTATAGGAATTGATTTGTGGTAGAAACAGCAAAAAGGAGGGTAAGAGCGACTGACCTGTAATGACCCCTGTGTGACCTTTGACCCTAATTTGTGAACACCTTGTATGACACTTGGGTCAAGGGTTATTCTGACGAAGTTTGGTTAAGATCAAGCCAACTGTGTAATACCAGTAGCATTTTGAAATATTAAGAGGGGTTAGAGAGACTGCCCCTTTTTGACCCCTAAATAACCTTGGATTCAAAATCTGTGAACACCCCATATGGCCAGGCACCTGGCAATCACTGACCGAACGACATCGATAGCACATGCGAGCTGTGGGAGAAGAAGGAAAAAGGGTGTAAGCACGACAATGACCGCTATTGACCCTACGTGACCCTATGGTCAAACTGTTAACACTCTATATGAGGGTTGGGTCAGGGGTTCTTGTGACCGAATCTAGTTGCAATTGGGTGAAGCATGTGAGAGAAAAAGCATTTTGAAAAAGTGTTGGAAAGAAAGAAAGAAACAGACAGAACTCAACCAAAATGTCCATTCAATTGGCACACGTGAGCTTTGAGCATTTGACCCAATCTGTTAACACCCCATATATGGGGTGCAACCGCTGACTCGTAACCTATAGATATGGGTAGATATGGGTCACAAGTCAGCAGTTGAGTGATTCTTCTAGCTGAATTTGGTTTCAATGCATGTGACCTTTGAATCCAATCTGTTAAAACTTGATATAGATTTTGGAGCAGTGGATCATCTGACCAAGAGGCTGATTATAGCAATTTATCTGTGACCGAAAACAAATTCATAGATTTTCAAAGAATGCCCCTTAAAACAAGTGTATAAAGTCTTGTGCACCCCTGTTTGTATATAGGGGGATAGAGTCCCCCCTTTGAAAACCACTTTGGCAGTGGAATTTTTAAACAAAACTCTGGTCACTGATGAGGTACATCAACACAACCACATAACAGGAAAAAAAATGAAAATCAGTTGTACAGATTCAAAATAGCGGTCCAAAAACCTGTTTTTGCAATGCGCACCCAATTCTCCCACCAAAACAACAACAAAAACGCCACTTTCCTGAATGACTTTTTCCATAAAATTTGGTTCATAATAGGAAATCATCAATACATTTACATTGCTGATTTTTTTTAAAGTTACTCGAGTACGATTTAAGGGCCAAAAGATTTTGGAGCAGTGGATCGTCTGACAAAGAGGGTGATTATAGCAATTTATCTGTGACAGAAAACAAATTCATAGATTTTCAAAGAATGCCCCTTAAAACAAGTGTATAAAGTCTTGTGCACCCCTGTTTGTGTATAGGGGGATAGAGTCCCCCCTTTGAAAACCACTTTGGCAGTGGAATTTTTAAACAAAACTCTGGTCACTGATGAGGTACATCAACACAACCACATAACAGGAAAAAAAATGAAAATCAGTTTACTATTCAATACGGCCGAAAAACCTGTTTTTGCAATGCGCACCCAATTCTCATTTCCCACCAAAACAACAACAAAAACGCCACTTTCCTGAATGATTTTTTCCTCAAATTTGGTGTCATAAATAGGAAATCATCAATACATTTACATTGCCTGAATTTTTTTTAAGTTATTCGAGTACGATTTAAGGGCCAAAAGATTTTGGAGCAGTGGATCATCTGACCAAGATTGGTGAATATAGCAATTTATCTGTGACAGAAAACAATTCATAGATTTTCAAAGAATGCCCCTTAAAACAAGTGTATAAAGTCTTTGTGCGACCCCTGGTTGTGGGGTAAGTGAAGGGGGATAGAGTCCCCCCTTTGAAAACCACTTTGGCAGTTGAATTTTTAAACACAACTCTGGTCACTGATGAGGTCATCACGCACATGAACCACTACAGGAAAAAAAATGAAAATCAGTTGTACGGATCAAAATAGTGGTCCAAAAACCGTATTTTTGCAATGCGCACCCATTCTCTCTCCCACAAAAACAACAACAACACAAAAACCCCGACTTTCCTGAAGGACTTTTTCCATAAATTTGGTTCATATAGGAATCACAATTGCTGATTTTTTTTAAGTATCGAGTAGATTTAAGGGCCAAAACAAATTTTGAATATTGCCACCAAAATAATTAATACGCTAATTAGCGTAATAGTGCCATGGCCGATTTGAATTTGTGCACCAAATTATGCACAACTGATATTTAGGCAATTGGCATAAAAATTTGGGCCAAATGAGTACACATTAAATGGCACACAAAAAAGAAAATGTTGGGTCCACGTGGACCCCCATACACTTAAATGTTAATTGGCCCTATCTGTAACACCCCTATATAAATGGGTCCATTTTTCATTTTTTGGTCACAATTTACTATGAAAACTGGGTCAATTTTGTTCTGATTTTCGGTAAAAGTTACTCCCATGAAAATGGGCCGATTTTGCTAAGATTACTATGAAAATGGTGCAAAATTTCAAAGCCAACTATAGAAATGGGTCAAATTTCGGAACCCAACTATATAAATGGGTGCATATTCAGGGTTGGCTTTATGCCGCAAAACTTGTTGTTTTGCCAGAAATGGTTTAAACCTGGTTAACACCGCATAAACTGGTTAAACCGGCCAAACAATGAAATGTCCGGATGTCATCATGCTACGTAACTTATTTTTTAGGGTATGTCATACTATTTAAGTCACTCTTTGTAACTTACATAGTCTCATGCTTGCTGTATTTTATTTGTCAATCAAAAATGGCCCACAAAAAAGAGAAAACATTTTGAAAATAAAAATAAAATGGAAGTGCACTGCAAAAATTTTTCACCAACAACATTCAAGTTCTGCAGCGAACTCAAATACTAGGTGTTGATTTACAATCCAAAATTACCATATCCGATTTTATTTTTCAAATTTTAGCCTAAAAATTATTCACTTTCTATTTTATTCAATATTTACATTTAATTTGAAATTTATTTGCACCTAATACATATCAAATTTTAAAGTACATGTTGTTTAAATTTTCAGTCATTTTCCCATAAAGGGGTTTATTCATAAGTAATGTTGTAACTATATCAAACTGAATATGTATCATATGTAATAAAAAAAATTGCCATAAGTTTATTGCTATTTCAACCACTTCTGTTACTTTTATCGGACTACGAATTATATAAAAACCAACAATACACCATTTGTTGGTAAAATTTTAAAAGTAGTTTTGTTTTTTGGGAACAAAATTGAGTTTTTTGCCAGTTTTTTTGCCAAATCGCGTCTAAACGTTGCGGTTTAAACCGGTTTTAAACTGGTTTAAACGCGGGCGTTTAAAACCCTTTGGTTTTTACCTTTTAAAACCGGCCAACCCTTGGCATATTTTTGTGGCAATTTTGGGTCCTAAAAAACATGGGTCGATTTTTTTTACCTGGCGGACCGCACACCTGTACCAATTTTTGGGTCGAGTACCCACACCGGGAGTGGGATAATAGTCCAGATTTAAATTCCTGTCTACATATAGACAGTTTCATGGGCGCCAATACCATGAAAAGGGGAAGAGGGGTGTGGAGCAAACTGCCCATTTGCCGACACAGTTTGAAACATTTTTCCGCTCGTTCCCATAATGTTCTTTTTCCGTCGGACGGAAATATGAAGAGCGCGGGCTCGGGCCGGGGGAGGGGAGTGGCGTGCCATAACTAAACATTTTTTTAGTATATCTAGTCTGCATAACAAACGTTTTTTAGTGTACTTTAACACAGGCAATGTGCGATGTTAGAATTCTTGAAGTAGTCAGATGGTGTTAGTCGAGCCTAATTTGACACAATCGTAATGGCATCCAGCATGCAATCCATCCCCTGAATTTACGACGTCCCCGAGAGCGAATCCGACCTGTTCGCAAAATATAAATGGGCCAACAAATTCTTTTTGGTCCTCACAAACTATCACTCTCATACAAATCCCAACAATTTTGAAAATTTAAAAAACACGCATCCTGGCGGCGGCATCTTGGCATCTAGACGAAGTAAAAAAGGATTTCCGCTTATTCCTAATAAACTTTCTATCCAATGATGAAATATATGCAGTTTTTTTTTCTATAAAACATTGCGGCCATTTTGAATGGGGAGGATACCCTAACGTGCATTTTTGGCGGAAAACCTGCTAATCCTAATCAGGAGAACACCCCCTGTTGAGTGCATGATATACTAATATAAGAAAAGTAAGTGCGTCTCGTTCGTTCGGGTGCGTGCACGGTCCAAACACAGTGGAAGATCCGTCTTTAACCAGCTGAAGTTTCATCATCCAGTTTGATCAGGCCTGGAATTCCTCTTGGGACTTTTAGACCTCACATTCATCTATTATGTGGCCTATGTGTTTTTTTTGTGACTCTCCACAATCGCAGTTTTGGTGAACGTTCTACTCCGATCTTGTGAAGGAAGTTCTTTGTACGACAACGCCAGTTCTGAGTCCGTTATTTGGACCCATTGCTTCCTATCAAGGTCACACCTTTGGGCTTGCTCGATGGGCTGGTCAACAAGGCCTGCTTTAGGTTCAAAGTAAGAGGATGACCATTGCCATACCGTCTGTCTTGATCCAGGATGATCGATAGGATACTGCAACTGCATTGTCATGGATTGGTATCAAAGTGATTCCGTGAATTCTCTGGTCCTCCAAAGGGTGTTGGTGGGGGGATTAGGCTCCCAGGTGCATCACATTTCTTAGCGAGCTTGATCGTCCTAAGGTTCCTCCTAAGGTTTTCAGGGAGCTATGCAGACAGAATTGGAAGATAATCTACAGGCGTCGCCAAAAGGCAACCACTAACAGTCCATTGCATCATTCAGAATGCAGTCAATCTTGTGTGAATGTACCCTGTGACTCCATACTGGTGCAGCGTATTCAGCAGTGGATTATGCCAAGGCAACAGTATGTAAGGTGTCAAAAGATGCACCCCATCCATTTCCTGCCAGCCTTCTGAGGAGTTGGCACGAGACCTGCCCGTCTTGGCATGCGACTGCCTTGGTGTGTTATTGAAAGTAAGGGCTCGTCCCTTGTGACGCAGGACTCGTTGTTTGGGTCATGTGACAGTTTTCTCCATCTAGAGTGATGGTTAAGTGTTCTCTTTTTGCGCATCATTTTGCAAGGTGGAAAACAAGAGCTGACGGTCTTGGGTTTGGTGAGTTTCAAGTGCCATCGGTGGAAGAATTGGCTTACGAGTGATTAGTCTTTCTGAACACTGTTTCTAAGTACTCAAAGAATCATCAGCTATTCCAAGTGGCCTTGTCGCTGCCGTAGGAGTCGCTCAAACAATCTCCCTTTGGTATATCTGAGACATAATGTTGAGATACTGTGTGCCAAGACAGAACCTTGTGGGACAAACCATTCCGATTTTTGCTTGCTACGTGCTTGCCCATTGGAGTCTCCAGGACTAAATATCTGTTCTTGAGCTGAGCAGCGTAATGAACTTGACAGCTGACATCAGGGAAGATTTTGAGTAGCTTGAGGTAGAGAACCTCGATGCCAGACTGTTATCGCGTCCGCAGCAGTTAGGTCTATGAAGACTGCTCCAAACTTCTGCTTCTTCTGGGCTGTCTCGATGTCATTAAGTCTTGCTATCTGATCAGTTTTTGATTTACCTCTTCGAATCCCGCTTGGGTGTGGGGTAAATTTTGGGGCTGCGACCGTTAAACGTATCATTGATCCTGCCGATTATCAGTCGCTCAGCAGCTTATAGGATGGAGATGTAGTACGAAGAATGGGTCTGTTCACTCTTGGGCCTCATTTTCTGTTTTCTTGGGCTTCATTCATGATTGCAAGATATCTTGAGTCTCCATCTGGATTGAAGAGTTGACCGTTCCATGCAAGTAGAAAGGAAGAGTTTGGAGCCATCGCACAGCTTCGGTGCCATATTCTTCAAGAATGCTGTATGGGATGGTTGTCATGCCCAGGAGCTTTCCCATTCTTGAGAACTTTTAATTGCTTCGGTTATCTCATTATAGGTGAATGGTTGAGACATGGGGCTTGACGGTTTGGAAGTTTTGTAAGAAGGCTCTTTAATCTCTTGCATTAACGCGACGAGAGTGGCTTTCGCCTGTGAGTGTGGTCTTGTTGCCACTTTCCCCCCCATGGTTGACAAGTACTGAAGCAATTGAATTTGCAGAGACAGGACACTGCAATAGCTGAACAGCTACGCCCGGAGCTCTTGATGTGTTCCAGGCTGCGGCTTGAGGTGGGTAAATTGATATTGGATATCTCTCCTCCTCTCCATCTTGTGCGGCTCTTTTGGCCAAGCAGATCCAGTAGCTGGTTGCCCTTTGCTATTCGGTCTCAGTCAATATCGCAGTTGGTATTACAATACACTTTTTATAACTCGTCGCATTCTTGTCCCAACAGGGGGTAGGGATTCCTTCTGCCTCTGAATGGATGTTAGCTGCTTGGTGGAGCAGGACAGAAGTCAAATATGCATTCGTTGATGTTAGATGAAGCCGGGTCTGGCAGCGTGGCTGACAGTTCGCTGTTGAGTTGTTTGAACTTGGACAGTTGGCTTTCCTGAAATTCCATCTCTTTCTGTAAGGCTTGAAATCTTGACCTTGATGTCACTGGTGACCGGGATAGGGCAATGACCTGATCTAGGAAATCTATGGAGGACCGTTTGGGAGCAGCGGGATGGATGTCCCTGGTGACTGTTGACGGTCGGGGACAGGCCATGTCCCATGCTGCTGGAAAATTAGAAAGTAGGTGGATCCGTATATATCAAACAGCAGTTGGAGATCTTGGGCTTCAATCCATTCACGAGCCGCTTTGCCATTCTGGTCAATGTTTTGGAGTATCCCATGCTGTATTTCTACAGTTGAATCTCCGTAGACGGAAGGAGCCCGCTGAAACTGCTGGAAGGGAGTTGAAAGTCTGCCTCAGCGGGGGGTGGCTTATAGATGTTGGTGAATGAAGTGGGGTCCCATTGCTTCAAATGTATCACTGGATGGCGAATTCATTGAAGATTGCAGGGTTGATCTCACTGGTATGCCTGTGCGCACATAGGACGGGATCCCATGCTTGTTGTGTGGGATGAAGCAAATAAGGTCAAAAACCTTCGATTTGCAGCTTCTCTTCTGATTCGCAGTGAGTTTCTGGAGGAGGATGGATATTCACTCCGTTCTCCCTGAGAGCTGTAAGATGATATCATGCTTAGCATGGGTGAGACATCAAGTTCAGGCTGCAGGATACAGACGTTGGTGCTTTTTGCCATAAGAAAGTTCCTCTGTGAGTAGCCCAGCCGCCGCTTGGAATTGAGGGTGGGTCTTCAAGATGTTCACTGCGTGTTTTTTTTAAAACACGAGGTTTGGAATTAAGTGTTGAATTCAGTTGGCACAACAGGTGATGTGTTGTGAATTAACAGGGCGCCGCGAGAAGGCACTTTCAACACGACCCCACAGGGCCGCCGCGAGAAGGCTTCAACACGACCCCAACAGGGACGGCCGCGAGAAAGCTTCAACACGACCCCAATTGCTGAATGGAAAGTAATCGTAATCACTGATTGGGTACAACGAACCTAAAATAAATTTTGGTGATTTTAGCTCATGACTAACTGGTGGGCAGCATTCGGCGACATTTTGATTTTTAGCGTTTTTGTTTCCTCGCAGCCCGGGTTGGGCAATTAGTGACCTTACTTCCTGGTGCCTCTGATGAAAACAGCGATCAAATCCACTATATTTCGTAGGTGGTAAATTCAGTTTCACCGGTGACCCTAGGGGGCCCGCACGAGGTGATTTGCAAATGCATTGATTTCATTCCCCACCCGAAATCACACACGCACCATTGCTTTTAAATGTTTTGTTCTAAAACTAATTAGTTCAGTATTATCTATCTTACCTGCATAGAAGAACCAGATGTCTTCGCCCACGCCGGGAACTAGCAGCGCACTAAACTGCGCGACAAAACTCACATGAAGTATCCAATAATTGTTCAGACATAGAGATAAGAACCTGACTGATACAAGGTGAACCGTGAAAAATTCACGGATATCGATAGGCAAGGAATTTGGCTGATAAATATGTTTACATTGACTCGACCTGTTGACACATTGAAACAAGTTTCCAGTGACCACAAATTATCATGCTTGAATGTTATATAACATGCACCTGTCAACTTGCACTTCTGCTTTTGAAGCATCTGTAACGACCACCACAATGGATGATTCGGAGAGGTTCCTTCACATTTGCATTAAGGAACGTGACTGATAGTCGGGAGGCAACCTCATTGAAGACAACATATGGCGTGAGTTTTCGTACTAATAACTGTGCACCTTGTACTTTTCTTTCAAGTAATAGACCAGGGGGTCTAGTTTAAGAATCCACCTAGTGCTCCTTAGCCCATTGGGCAATGCGTTATTGAGGTCTTGTGTTATATAATAAGGAGAAAAACTTTATTAGTGCATTTTTGTAAATTTAAAGTATATAGCAGAAATTCTTCCTGAAGTTCGTAGAGAACTAAAAAAATCAATGGTGACGTGGTTGTACAATGGCTAATTGACGAT
The DNA here is from genome assembly GCA_023653785.1 of Ophioderma brevispina. Lineage (NCBI taxonomy): Eukaryota > Metazoa > Echinodermata > Ophiuroidea > Amphilepidida > Ophiodermatidae > Ophioderma > Ophioderma brevispina. Next base: position 46,736 of record JAMKCH010023059.1, read on the forward strand.
GTGTAGGTCAAATGAGGGCAAGGTAAACAGGAATCAAATTTTCAAAATGCCCATACGATGAAATTTAATCCCCTTATGTGACTACAACCTCATATCAGTAAACTGAAATTGCCCGAGGGTAGCAAAGGTGGCAACCGTTGGATTCTTCCACTAGACATTCTGGTCTAAACAATTTAATTAAAATTGAAAAAGTACCCACTTTTACGCTATTCAAAGATATATCCGACTAGCACTGACTAAAGCACTTAAATTGAAAGACTTAAATTAGTGCAAATTATACTTTTTAATCCTCAACAATGTAATCTATATAATATGTTGCTATAGGTTTTAACACAACTTTAGCAATCGCAAAATTTTGCGACCTGAGACTCCTAGAGTTTCGAGAATCTAATGAATTGTATAACTTGAATAGGTACCTTTTGGATAGAAAAGTAACGTGCTTTAGAGCTCCATGCACTTAACAAATAATTATTACTATATAAGAAAGAATTTTTTTTTCTCATTTTGAACGTTGCATTTAATAACTTAGGGGGCAAAATTGTATTTAACATATTGAGACAATAAATACACTAAATCATCAAAGCAATAATTAACCCAATCTATCCATTTTATGTCAGTAAACACACACGAACACACGCACACACCGCACCTACCACAAACACACCCACCTCGCCCCCCCGCCCACCCACACACGCGCACGCACGCACGCGCACACACAACAAAAACAATTCTGATTCAGCATTGCTTCATACTAAAGATAGAAATCTCAAATCTACCCAAAAATCGCAGACCCAAGACACTCATTTATGTACCTGATAATTTGTGTATATATAGGTCGTCATAAAAATAACCAGATTGTATTTCTGATAAATGACAGCACCAAAATATTTGACATTTTACTACATATTGCGGGAATTAGTAACCATAGTGATAGATACCCGTTCAGTCAGGCGTCCAACAAAAAGGCGAGCAATCCCATAACTGGTAATTACAACAAGACGCCTCATGTACTAAATAGTATACAAAATAACCTAATAAGTAATGCCAGTCGCAGTGGACTCTTGCTTCCCTCCTTCGTGAACAAACCAACGTGTTCAAACGCAGTTCTTTTGACATACTTTGCATTTTACGTGTAATTGTCTCGGGTAAGAAGAACGGAATGCATACATATAGAAGATTTTAATATTGCTATGGCAAAAAGCAAACGCAAAGTCAGTGAAAATTATGGTACCTTGCAGAAGTTCTGCACTCACTATTTGGCTAACACCAAAACCCACGTACTCATCACGGAGGCAAGTACAATACGAAAGCGATTGTTTCCTCTCAGGATAAACATCAATTATTACGCCAATGCAACAGCTTCGGCTGCCACGGAATCACCTCCTAGTCCAAGAATTGTTCTGCAAAAATCAGTAACGGCAGAGGTAAATGGACAAGATGGATACCAGAAGGAAGAGACAGATTGAAGGAGGCTGACACAAAGCTGCTATGATGAAGATGGTTTCGACCAATGTAGTCGCTGGTAGCTGTTAAGATAGTTGATGTTGGTGTTTTCAAAATATCAAACGATCGTATGTTAATCAGTTGGGATATATTAAAAATGTCAAAAAATTAAAATCATTAAATAACTTGGTTTGGAAAGATTTTAACCGTCGAATACGACGCCTTCATACGGAAAACTGCATGTTTAAAGATGTGGTGGCAGATAGTCATTCCTTGATTTATGTTTCAATCAAAGGTGATACTATTACAGATACGTCTCTAACTCTGCTTTGTGCATTTTTTAATAGTATGAGTTTTCTACATATTAATTGATTCCACACAGGTTTTGTCTTGAGATTGCTATGCAATGGCATTTGAAGGAGAATGTGTAAAATACATAAAGTTAAACTTAGGTCATATCCCTGGCAAGAGCAGTCTGAAACAGGACTCAGATGGACCTTTGAACCTCGTCCGTGAACATTGACATTCCACAATATGAAGGGACCTCTATCAGGGGGCGGCGCCAGGTAAATTATAGGAGGGGCGAAACGTCATGGGGGCGAAACAGTACCAAAATGAACTCATTTTGGTTAAAAAATAGAATTTTTGCTAAAAAACAACCCCTTTTTTCCTAAATTTTGAAAATCTTCCGGGGGAGGCGGACGCCCCCCCCCCCCTGCCACCCCACCTTCCCCTGCCACCCCCTGCGCCGCCCCTGACCTCTATTGCACATTAACCCCAAGTCTGGTTTAAATCGGACTTCAACTTTGAAACCTGAAAACGAAAACCTAACCAAACTGGGAACACACATGAAAACCTAGACCAACTGGAAACACATACAGATTATGCGCGCTATCTCAAAATCCCCCTACTGCTTTTCAGCCAGGGGGATCCAAATAAGCAGGCATGCGTTTCCTTGGTCCTACTGGTAGAGTAACCTAAGTCAGAGTTTCTAATTAGAGGTCACCCTGCTTCGCGATTACCTATTTCCTTGCCCAGCTGGGTACCTCTACTGACCTTAGACCTCCGTTTTGTTCTGTGCTCAGGTCGGCGGTCCTTTTGACCAAATTTTGGTGGTCATATTGCATATTTCTACGCAAATTGACCTTTTCTAGATGACCTTTTACCCTTTTTTGTATCACTCTGAAACCCTGATTACAAACCCAGACTGTCCTCCCCTACAGGGTGAGTCAAAAAAAGTACACCAAATTGAGCGAGTTGTTCATGGAAAACCCTCTGTGCTATTCATATATTTTCCTTTTTGTAGTAAATTCCCTGTTTGGTTAGCACTCATATAAAAATTACGGCATTAAAATTGATTAACGGGTTCGAAAGTTACAGCTGCAGATGAAATACCCAATGTTCAAGACCGAACAAGTTACACCGCTAGAGTAACCCAAAGTAGTTACTCTTGTATTTAACTTCGCTTTTTGTATGTGGGGACAGCATGATCCAGTGACGTAACCAGTTCTGTGGATGAGGGTCCTGGGAGGGGGTGGGTAGGTTGGGATCCGCACTCAATCTCTTTGCCCCCCTCCTGGCCCCCAAGAGAGATCAGGAAAATAAATAAATTTATGTATTGACAGATTACCGTGTTCACTTTTGCAAAATGTGTTTTATTGAGGCACCAAAAGTTAAATGGTTGCCAACGCCTGGTCCCCCTCCCCAAATGGAAATGTCTGGTTACATTGTTGGGTAAGGGGGACTGTAAAATGAAACCAGACATCAAAATAATATTTAATGAAATCAATATTTTGATTTGAAGTAATAATTTGCAGCATTCTTTTCAACTTGCTTGATTTCCACGTAGTAAAATTTTCAAAATATAGGGCTGGATAACAGATAAAGCATTAGAATTTTCCATTTTAAATATTATGTCCTGTTAATTTCATTAAATGTTAAGTATTCTACATTATCTTTCAACACATGTCCTGCGTAGTATTTGAATATGGCGCCAAAGAATCAACCAGTTAATTTATTTTGAAACCCTCAAGCTGCGTTGTAATGAGTAGTAATGAGTCTCTTGTGTACAGTCAGTGTGCAATTTGTTCGGGTCAGAAAATGGATACCTTCACAAAAATAACCGTAGCCTTTGAATGGCTCAATCGATTTTAAAAATGTAAAATTATTTTGAAAGCTGATTAAACAGACTATCTAACACATGAATTAATTTGGTAAATTCCATTAATGTTTCTTCATTAAAAAATCCCTCATTTGGTTGTACTTTTTTCTGACTCACCCTGTACCTTCATGCCAAATATCAGCCTCATATGTCAAAGCATTAACCCTAACTCCACCACACCACAAAACTGAATATAGTCACATTGCAATGGTATTTCATCACAAACTACATTGTGATCCAAAAAGTGCAACCCATTACAATATCAATAAAATTGTTAAATTCCCAAGAATTACTTCACCGAGAAAAATGTTATGTAAAAAATACACAAGCTGTGTAAAAATAGAACTCTATAATGATTAATTAAAAATTATACCTAAATTAAGTAAAATTTTACCTAAATTAAGTAAAATTTTACCTAAATTAAGTAAAATTTTGCCTAAATTAAGTAACATTTTGCCTAAATTAAGTAACATTTTACCTAAATTAAGTAAAATTTTACCTAAATTAAGTAAAATTTTACCTAAATTAAGTAAAATTTTACCTAAATTAAGTAAAATTTTACCTAAATTATGATAGAGTTCTATTTTTACATAGTTCATGTATTTTTTTCTCTGTGTACCACTTTCGCTACGGATAATATAAAACCTATTTTTGTGCATAACTTTAACTTGTTCTCCAAGCTTTAGGTTTGAGAGGTTAAAGAGTCGTTGTTTCAGCCTGCATAGACTTATACGAACACGCCCCCCCCCCATGAATAATCCTAGCTACGCCAACTGCCTGCCACCCAACGCACCCCAGGATGGGACCAGAATTTCATTGGAAGTTTACGGGAAAGGGAGCAACATTTTCTACTTTTTATCCTGTGAGTGAAATTGCTGAGTGAATGAGTCTACAGGCTGTCCCAATAACACTCGGGACAAAGGCATTTTGATAAAAAGAAATGTACGTATGGGTTAATGTTTGATATCACTTTTAAGCCAATAAAATAAGCTTTAATTTGCCATTTATTTCATTCCAATCCGATACGTAAAACAAAAGATATGCTTCAACAAATATGAGAGCGCGAAATCAACTTGGTCTGATTTCTGCCTTTAAACACTTGAAATACAAGACGCAACATAGATACAATTACGTCATAGCCACATATTTCCATTCTTAAAAGGAAAACATTACAGATCGGCCTTGTTTTTCTTTAAAGAAAGACCTTCACCGGTTTTACCCAAACGCCTCACCGTTGGAGTCTACAACAACAGACTTTATAGAGAAATGTCTGACTTGTGTTCTTGCCCATTATGTCCGTTAGGTATGCTGGCCTGCTACTGGTTTTTATTTCAAACTTCATCTCTGCTTCATCTATGTAGGCTTATTATCAGAGGTGTCTCTTCTTTTCCTTTCTTTCGTTCTCTTTTGTTTCTTCTTCTTTTTCTTTCTGGTGTTTTGGTTATTTATTGTGTCTACGAATCATAGATTTCTGGGGAATTCATAAGGAAGGGAATAGGAAGTGTTGAATGTTGGTTGATTTAACTGGTTTGGATCGAGCCATCTGTGTATGTACTATTGAACGACATCATTTTGAAAAACCACAAAGTATTGCTTATTATAAAGACAATGTTTGCATTTTATTGATAATAATGAAGTGCACAAAAGGGTATTTATGTTCAAATGCTTAATCAATAACCTATCAATAACTCAATTGGGTGAAAGATATGTTACAAATCATGTTTCCCGCAATCTTACACATGTAACCATGCAAATCGGACCACTTCGAATTTGGCACTCCGCTTCTTGACGAAGCATATCTTTTTGTTCTACATATTGGATTGAATGATATAAACGGCAAATAAAAGCCTTATTTATTGGCCTTTTAGTGGGGGCCTATGTTCTCCAGAGAGTGATTTCTTGAAGTTCATGTTAATTAATTGTTGGCAACCATTATAAATGTTTCTACGGGGTCTGACTATTCAAAAAACGATGTTGCCATTTTTTTCCATTGACCTTTAGTGACCCTGACACGAGGTCAAAGGTTAAATGGGTCATATCTCGTTCCAAAATATATGCCTTGGTCATCAAATGTGGCAAATTTCACAAGGAAATTGTATATGTATCTATTTTGTTACTTGCAGCTTTTTTTTAATTTGTTATATGCAATAAGCTAATTCGAGACCATACTATGCATAATTTTTGCCTTATTCCAGACCCCAGTCGGGTGAGTTCTGTCCAGAGCAAAGAATTTGGCCTCATGTTTTTGCACAATGTATAGTGAACCCTACACACCCCCATTAGCCCTTTCTATTAATGCCCATGGCTAAGAAACCAAGTTGTTTCACATTCATGAAAAATGGTACAGAGAAACGGTTGATGTAGTCTATATCCCTCGTCTTACCAAGCTTTTTTTTGTATCACGGAGGGGGGGGGGGGGGGGTTACCACCCCCTCAAGAATTTTTATAAAGTACCCCGATGCTTTGATTTTGATACGCAGTGGATAGTTATGTCCTCCTCGTTCCATTGAATAACCAAAATACTTACCAACATCCTGGTAGGGGCGTCCCAATGAGTCAAAAAGTTAGGTGTCCGACAAATTTGGCATTTTCCCATACAAAATGGGCGAAAAATACAATTTTGCGCTAAAATCGTAGGAATATCGGATTCTCATGCGGTTTTCAATCTCTAAATTATGCATGACTAGTTGTTTTTTCCATAACAAAGAGCGTTTTAGAAGCCATACGTGCACAATAATTTCAAAAATGTACCAAAAATATTTGTAGTGGCAACCACCGACCCTTCGACTTTGTAGGCCTACCTAACCCCGGTGAAGGTCCTAGCTAACCGACCTTCACATTGTTCGCTAAAATGACCAGAAAGTATGAGAGAACGATTACCCCCATAAGCTTTTATAACGAAAGCTTTTGGCATTTTTAGCGCATGCCGGATCAAAGTTCACTGGGGGGTTGTAACCAAACCGCACCCAGACCCAACACCCCCCCCCCTCTAAACGAGGGTTAAACCAAATGTATGGATTGAATTGTTTGTTATAAACCGTGAAACAAACCACGCTTCACACTACAGAACACTAGGTTAGTGTTACTAGGTATATCTTCAGGTCTCAGCCACCTGTGTGATTTTTTCAATATTCTTTCCATCCAGGGCCCCGGGTGGATGGTCACTGTTCATATCATGTGCGAGAACCAAAGAAACACGTAAAAGGGTATATTTTTTCAAGATTGTGGCACGATCTACGTAAAATTTTGTAGCAAACCAACTGAAAGCTTGAAAAAAGAGTGTACTTTTCACACTTGAACCGGACTTGAAACTTACCATTAGTGTAAGATTTGGAAATTTCGAGTTTTTTAAATCCGTATCGGGCCATTTTGTGTAAATGAGGCTATTCAGATATAGCCTACAAGACCAAAATTCTACTTTTAGGGGCAAATTTGCCCATATACTTAGGATATTCCCTTCCATACTTGTACTTGCGGGACTTTGAAAATGTGGACTTTTGTGGTAAAAGCAACTCAACCCCCCCCCCCCCCACCCCGCCCCCTAAAAATGTCCCTTTTTGAACATCCCTCATCACCCTAAAAAGTGGAGTTCTTGTCAAACTTCTCTACACTTTTGGACCATTAGGAAAAATCAACAATAAGTTCACCTTTTGCCCCTTTTGTGGGATTTGTGTGTGTGTGTGGGGTGGGGGGGGGGGTACGACTGGTGGACCTGCTGCTAATCTCGGGAATTGCCCCATCTCCATACGGCCAGTAACCCCCACTTTTTCATGAACAAAACTTCATGAAGCTTAGGTATTATTTTGAATTAGGTTCTGTAAAAATTAGACCATTACTTAGGGCTATTTGTCCCCTGATAATTGCACCACTCTATACTCTAAGACCAATGAAATAATGATCAATGTTCAATGAAAACAGGTTCACCAGAGAAAGAACAAATGAGATAACATTGTTGTTTAGAAACCCTTAAATATATGTGAACGTATTGGTTGAAACAGAATAAACAGCTATCAATCTAATGGACCAAAGTGACAGGAGACAATGTTTCCATGGTCTTGGCCCCTTTTTATGGAAAAAATGCAATGTGTTGTGTGGAACATTTTTACTAACTGTGTAATACAACAGTTACTTAACCAAGGGCATTAATAGCAGTTATAATTGGAGGGGGGCGGTTTGACTCTAACTAACCTTGGATCTGCTTTAGCCTACAACTATTCCAGGGTCACTGGTTGAAAAAGATACAGCATCATAACAAATTAAGAAATCAAATTTTGTCGTGCACTTTTTACCACTTTGTAACATAATTGGTTTACCAACAAATGGTCCTTAATAGCAGCCTGTGATGCATGGGGCTGGGTATATGCAGGGAGATTCTCAACACAATGACATATGGGGACTTCCCACAGCATCAGTCTCATTTTTAGCCTTCTGGTAATCAATGACCCCCTTTCTTCATGCCATTTTGTATATTAAAAATGTCGTTTTTTCATTTTCTCAATCGGAAACCCATTTTTTAAAAATCGTTGTGAAATTATTCAAATTTTTCTCAATCTGAAGTAAAATTGTCCACATTTGAGGACAAAAGGCAAATAAATTTGCATTAAATTTGGCCCAACATTTGCATCTCGGGAAAGCTATTGGTCCCCTTTTTGGCAAATAAAATGGTGTAGCTATGGTGGACGTACTACTTCTTGGGGCAACAATTCACCCTACCCACACCAAACCTAGCTCTACCCACCCCCCCCCCCCGGGTATGAGGGTACTAACTTGATCTGCTTTAGACGAGACTTATCCGGGTCTCGGGATGGTATCGAATAATGAAACCTCACACATGTGACTGAGACTAAGAATAATAGTATACATACTTTTGTTTCTGAAGTGCGACCGTTGTTATTTCCCGGTCGACAATTCGTTACATGGATTTTGTATATACAACATCGATCATTTTCCTCTTGCAACATTTTACACAACTTGCTTTACTTTAACTTACCCAATTGTATTAGCTAATATGCAAGAAATAACGGTGCTTGTGTAGGGTTCATTCTACATTTAAGCAGAGTAGAGTATTTGTATTACATATGACTACTTGTGCAGAAACTTGAGGCCTAACTCTTGCTTTGACAGGACTGGACCAGCATATAAAAGGCAATTTTATCTATTATTGGTCCTATTAGGTTAGTGCATAGTAACGAAAAAACGAAAGGTCCCAATAACAACATAAATACATAACAAAAATTCCTTTGAATTTGCCACATTTTGGTACAAGTTCGATATACTTTGGACGATGTATGACCATTTTGACCTTGTGTCAATGTCACTAAAGGTCAACGGAGAAAATGGCAACATCGATTTTCTGATCGTCCAGACCCCGTAGTATAAACGTTTATAGTGTTTGCCAACACTAACATGACCTTCAACCAAATTTTATATAGGCCCCTCCACTATTTAAGAACATACCAAACAAAGATCCATGTGTACTTTATTTTATCCCAAAATACCTTTGTTCCGAGTGTTACATTTTTTGGAACACAAGCCTGTAGTGTTTGATTGTAAGGGTATTTAAGTATTAAGATACGAGAATGCTAATGTGAATACTGCTCCCCGGTATACTGCGACTATTAACCATGTTTCCATTGTGGTATTAAACGTAAGATATTAACGCAAGATTTTTTTTTTTATATTTGCAATAAGAAACTACTTGCTTTTTTCATGAAATTATTTTTTCATAATCATTAATTATTATTATGTGGTATAAGAGTACCATAGGACACTGTATATGATAAAATTCCGGATCGCGAAATCTATCTGAAGGTCGTCGATTTGAACTTCGCTATTGTATCATTATAGGGATGAATAGCAAAAAATGAGGCTGCCTCGGAGATTTGCAACACTATTTTGTATCACTGTTGTGAAAGGTTGATTAAATGTTATACAAAAGAGTTCACTCAAGCATGACAAAACAGTGGTGCAATTACCTTTCTTATTAGGGAGTGTTCATAAATACTCTGGTGGGGGGGTTGGAAAATATGAGGGGGATCAAAAAAAAATTAGGTCCCAAAAAGGGGTGGGGATCAAAAAATTTCCACCCGGTATTAGGGGGGATCAAAAAATTTTAAGGACATTTTTGCTCCATTCAAAACATAACTTTTACCAAAGTATCATCCAATTTGCAATCTTGGGAACATCATCAGCTTTTCCATTAGAAAATGTGTCTTGAAAACCGAATATTACAAGGGTTCCGCGCTTCGCGCAGAAGGAGACACCTTTCATGTGCCCACTCCCGTATAATCGGTTCCATGTCCACATAGTGGCCACCCTAGTCTTTTAGTCCAGAAACAACTTCACTATTTTACCTAGTTCACCTTTGTGATTGCAATGTAGCTAGGCATCACCAGCCACATTTTTCCATCATCATTTCATTTGAATTGAGGTTTTATTGATTGGTGTATGAATCTCTACCGAACGCTTCGATGCTACATCCAAAACAAACCTTAACCTATTAAGATTTTACTTTTTAATACCATTAATGCCCAATAATCAAGTATTATCATTTATTGTGAGCCCCACATTGGAAATTTCAAATTGTGTAATCTTGCAAGCACAGTCGTAAATCCTGGGGGTGGTGGGGGTGGGGGACAATCACCCGAGGCGGATGGTCAATACGATCCTCCTCCCCACCCCCAATATGATGCCCGTTCATGGTTTTTGACCAAAAATAACCTCTACTTTACCATAATAGTTAAAAAAGGGTAAATTTCTGTGTGCTTCGCGCACATTTTGTTCTAATTACAATTACATTCAACAAGTTCAGCTTCTATATGGCAAGATTTTTAGTGCGCTTCGCGCGCACATGTGCTAGTAATGGATCTTTTCAGCAAACCCGGTTTATCATTCTTAAATTTTCATCAACCCCATCCCCCAATGTCAAAAAGAAATTTACGCCACTGTTTGCGAGAGAAATGTATCTAGGAAAGTGATTGTTGCAAGGCTTCTGCGCTTCACGCGGGAGGGGACACCCCCTCCCGCACCCACCCCAGGGTCATCAACACTAATCGTTTTCTTCTAAACAACTTTCCATTATTCCAATTTCACATTTTGATTGCAGTACACATAGGCTATTGTATTACCACCCCAACAAATTTGTTTAAGAACATTGCAATAGTTTACAGAAATTAGATATCCATATGATAATAATTCATTAAAAACAAACACATCAATGATTACGATTTTGATTTTTAAGACTGTTACCAAAACTTGCCAACTTGTTATTTGTGGTGAACCAATTAAAAAAATTAAAATGGTTCTATCAATTTTGCATGATAAAATACGTATATACAAAGTGAGTATTGCGAAGGGTTCTGCGCTTTGTGTGAGAAGAGGACCAGCCCTGGGCAACTTGCTAGTCGCCATGACCGCAAAATCGTCAATTTCTAATTCTACCTTTATAAACTGCATGGCCCACACCTCTGCACTTTGTTCCCTGTTTTTGTTGTCTACGTATAGGGGGAAGACGGGGGGGATCAAAATATTTTAAGCGCAAAGCCCCCAAAATTGGGGAATCAAAAAAAAATTTCGAACCTAAAAAGGGGGGATCAAAAATTGTTTGATGTCCGAAGCTCCAACTTTTCCAGCCCCCCCCCACCAAGTATTTATGAACACTCCCTTAAGTCTACTGGCTTAATGGCTATGATCGATTTACCAGCTGTGCACCAAACAATACCAATTTCTTTAAGATTCTTAAAAATTGAATCCCTTTGTAATTTCAGCAACATGTAATATATGACATTTTTTTCCCATTTTCATTGACCATACCAAAGCATCTCTGTGTTCTTGACAAAATATTTTGAAAAATAGCTTTTCAAAGTCGTACCTAAAATTGCCAACATTCCCCATTGATTTAAACATCCAAATTTTAAGATCCAAATCAAGGAACCATATTAATTAATTTGACATCAAAATGCTTGCTATATCAGTTTGATTAATAATTTGTTGGGCACAATCCAACACACGCGAACGACGCGTGGACTGCATATGAGCCAGGAGGAAAACATCGCCCACCATCAATTCGAGATGCGTATTTGGTTGAAGAATGCGCCGACCCTCCGCGGAGCTGGTTGCGCTTATGGGGTGTGCGTATCTCCTGTCCACGTGATTTTTAATCCCATTGTAGATTTGTTTTGAGCAGCCTTAATGGCCATAGTTGAAAAAAAGTGATCATATGCCCACTCCTAATGTTAGGTGAAGATAACGTCAACGGAATCGAGTGCCCTATTCTTTACCGTTGTAGGTGGAGTATGAGCGTCCCCGTATGGTCATTTGTGTAAAGACCCGGGTTGAGACACCCCCCCCCCCCCCCCCCCCCCCCAAAGTATTTATGAACACTCCCTTAAATTCTACTGGCTTAATGGCTTTTCTATTACCACTTGCACCAACCATAACCATTTCTTTAAGATCTTAAAAATTGAATCCCTTTGTAATTCAGCATACATTGTAATATTATGACATTTTTTTCCATTTAATTTGACGCATACCAAGCATCTTCTGTGTTGCTGGACAAAATATATGAAAAATAGCTTTTCAAGTCGTACTAAAATGCCAACATTCCCCATTGATTAAAGAAACATCCAATTTTAAGATCCAAATCAAGGAACCATTCAAAAATTTGACATCAAATGCCTTGCTATACATTTTGATTAAATAATTGTTGGCACAATCTAACACAACAACCGAACGACGCGTGGACTGCATATGAGCCAGGAGGAACAATCGCACCTCACTTCGAGAATGCGTAATTGGTCGAAGAAGGCGCCAAACCTCCCGCGGAGGCTGGTTGCGCTTATGGGGTGTGCGTACTCCTGTCCACGTTATTTTAAAATCCCATTGTATTTGGTTTTGAGCAGCCCTAAGGCCATTAGTTTTGCAAAACAAAAGGTGCATCATATGCCCACAGCGTCCGAATTCTTTAGTAAGATAACGTCAACGGAATGCGAGTGCCCTATTCTTTAAACCAGTTTGCTAGGTGGAGTATGAGCGTCCCCGTATGGTCCATTTGTGTTGAGAAAACGCAAACCCCCCCCCCCCCCGGCCGCCTACCATATATCTCCTGCCACACCGGCAATCTTGTGCATGCGGTGTATCAATGAATGAACACTTACCTGTGAACATCGGTATAAACAGCTCGATGTAAATCTTTTAAATACAAAATCCATATTGCAGTCTCAGCCTCTATCGCTTTTCTCTTCTTCCTCGATTTCATTCGAGTCGTGTTTGGTTCATTCAACCTACACGTAGAATTTCCTGAACCTATATTCGGCAGGCTGAAATTGTGACTCTCAGCCAATCTGCGTTCTATGTATTCTGTTCGTAAATTTATGAGAGCTCCTTGTATAGCTTCTATAAAGAATAGCATTGGTTCAACTGCTATGAGTCTAGGAGAAACTGAGTGAGACTGCATGTTAGATAGCCATTAAATTCGTTCACGTACTAGTAACTAGTGATAGCTCTCTGTATTTGACCCGCCAAGCGATTCATAGTCAGATAACCATGATGACCCATTTGTGTTGAGTCGAGGTTACGCGATAGCAAGCCAAACGATTCATTACGTATTGGTCACAAGGCGTTTATAGCAAGCCAAAAGATCATAACGTTTTTCACTAAGCTTAGCGTTGACGCGTTGCTTTCAGAAAGCAACGCGTTGCTTAGCTAACCAATCAGAAACGTGAAAAAAAGCAAGGGGATGAATTTAGTATTCTGCCACCACTTAAAATTCGGCACCTTTAACATGCGGTTTATTCCGTTAACGTTGCCGAATTCATACCCTGTGGCAGAATACTAAATTCTTTCCAAAGCAAGGCTAATTAATGTAACACGTTGCTTTCAGTCAGTACTTCACGCGATCCACTGTTAAAACAGGTATTAAAAACAACGCATTAAAAGTTGAATGATTAAAAATCGCATAACATTGTATAAAAATTACGAGTCGATTGAGGGTGGAATTAAATATTGTATTGGTTAAAGATTGAAACATGTTTTATTGATTAAATAAATCAACGTTGGTTAAATTATGAGGCATCAAGCATTTTTCTAATAAACCAAGAGATTAAAATACACTTCCCGCCATAAAAAATACGTGTCTGAAATATTCTTCAGCTAAATTTTCAATTATGGGTTAAATTATGGGTTAAATCTTAAAATCATCTGGTTACTAAAATATTCGTCACATGACCAATTTGAAAGCGAGGCGTTGTCGTCGACGGCAAAAACAAACATGGCCGGTTTCGAAAGAGTGACGACGAGTGTGGATTAATTCACATAATGAGTTTATGGCAATTGCTTATAACTTCAGACTTTCTTGATCAGTTTAAGGCTTGCTTTACCAAGGTTTTGCTTGAACAAATGTATTGGAGACTTAAATTTTGGGGCATTTTCAGGCGCTCGCTTTTCATCCCTGAAAATTCGACAGGCTTGCATAGTCTAGTCTACTCGATCTAGTCCAGTCTAGTGCCACAGTCAAGACTTCAATGAGGACTCAGGGAATGAGGGATACGCCTGACTGAATAAAAACCTCTATCTCCATAACGTCCCTAGAGGAAAATCTGACGATCACCGCAAAAAAGAAGCTAGCATTATCTTTCTTGTTAGATCTAGGGCAATTTCCCCCGCTCCGTGATTTTTTTCAGAAGTGCATTTAAATGCAGTTAAGGGAACCGGTGTGAAAGCAACCATAGTCCGGCGGGAGCCATAGTCCGGGGCTCCATAGATGATAACGGAATAAAGCGTGAAACTAATGTTGCGTGAAGAGCCAACTGAATTGAGCGCCCTATTCTTTACCGTTGTAGCCGGACTGTGAGTACGCCGGACTATAATTACTTATACACCGGGAAGTGAGGGCTATACTCCCTTATTAAAGTATTGGCACTAGACTAAACTATTCAAACTAGTTGCATGCGGAGCAATAACCCAACAATGATTAAAAATATTAACCAAGAAGTGATTAAGTTTTAACCAACGCTAACCAAATTTGGTTAAAATTTTAACCTGTTTGTAGTTTAACCAACATCACATTAACCAACATTGTGCAAATAGAACTCTCAATAGTTGATTACAAGTTTAAAATAACCCACCACATATTAAATCTTAACCAAGAGTCGTTGATTGCGGTTTAACCCCGGTGTGAAAGCAACTATAAGTCCGGTCTCCATAGACGATAACGGAATAACGCGTGAAACTAATGTTGCGTGAAGAGTCAACTGAATTGAGTGCCCTATTCCTTACCGTTGTAGCCGGACTATAATTACTTCTACACCGGTGTAGAAGTAATTATAGTCCGGCGTACTCATAGTCCGGTTACAACGGTAAAGAATAGAGCACTCAATTCAGTTGACTCTTCACGCAACATTAGTTTCACGCTTTATTCCGTTATCGTCTATGGAGCCCCGGACTGTGACTCCCGCCGGACTATATCTGCTTTCACACCGGTGTAGAAGTAATTATTGTCCGACGTACTCATAGTCCGGCTACAACGGTAAAGAATAGAGCACTCAATTCAGTTGACTATTCACGCAACATTAGTTTCACGCTTTGATTCCGTTATCGTCTATGGAGCCCCGGACTGTGACTCCCGCCGGACTATATCTGCTTTCACACCGGGTTTAACCCACAAATGTGTGGTTCACTTGGTAATTCTACAATCTTGTTCATGAGTGCTTGGAACACTTGTTAATATCGGCATATTTTCCATTTAGATATTAATGTTGTCTTGTGAAATACCGACTATACAATGGGTTCCGCGCTTCCGCTCAGAGGAGATCAATCTTCTATGTTGCCCACTACAGTATCGTATTAATAATTCGGTACTTTATTGTCTCACACTAGGGCCACCTAGTTCTTTTAGTCCAGTAATTAGATTAACTCTTCACTATTTACCTATTCATCTTTGTAGTTGAAAGTAAGCTAGCATCACCCAGCCACATGTTTCCACTCATCCATTCATTTTGAATTGAGGTTTAGTGACTTGGGTTATAGAACTCTAGGCATACGACACGCTTCGATGCACATTCAAAAACAAACCTTAATATTTAAGATTTAACGTTTTAATACCCCATTACATGCCAATACTCAAGTATTATCATTTAGTGAGCCCACATTGGAACTTTCAAATTGTGTTCATCTTTGCAAAGGCACAGTCGTAAATCCTGGGGGGGGGGTGGGGGACAATCCTCCCTGAAGGTGGGTTATGGTCTAATTACGATCCTTCAGTCCCCCACCCCCAATATGATGCCCGGTCATGTGTTTTTGACCAACAAACAAAATACCTCCATACTTACCATAAATACGTTACAACAAAAAAGGGTAAATTTCTGTGTGCTTCGCACGCATTTTGTTCTAATTACAATACATCTCACAACAAACGCAAGTTCAGCGTCTATATGGCAAGATTTTACGTGCGTTCGCGGCACATGTGATAGTCGAAGGATCTTTTCAGCAAACCCGGTTTCTATCATTTTATTACATTTTCATTCAAACCCCAACCCCCAAACGTGTCCAAAAAGAAAGAAACTTTACGCCCACTGTTTGCCCGCAAGAGAAAATGTATCGAGGAAATTGATCCTGTTGCAAGGCGTTCTGCGCTTCACGCGGAGGAGGTGTACCACCCCCATCCCGCACCCCACCCCCAGCGGTCCATCAACACTAATCGCCTTTTCTTCTCAAACAACTTCCTTATTCAATTTCACATTTGGATCTGAGTACTGCAGTACACATAGGCTATTGTCAATACCACCCAACCAAATTTGTTTAAGAAAATTGCAATAGTTACAGAAATTAGCTACCCATCATGATAATAATCATTAAAACCAAACACATCAATGATTACGATTTTTGATTTTTTTTAAGGAACTCGTACCAATATATCTTGCCAATTATTTGTTAATTTGTGTGTGTAACCAATTAAGAAAAATTATTAATAAATGTGTTCTATTCAATTTTGCTATGTTGTAAGATATACGGTATATACAATGTGAGTATTGTGCTGAATGGGTTCTGCGTCTTTGTGTGAGAAGAGGACCAGCCTTGGGCATAACTGTTGTAGTCGCCTATGACCGCAAAATCGTCTAATTCTACCTTTTACTGATAGGGCCACCTCTGCAATTTTTGTCCATTGTTTTGTTTTGTTGAATGGTTAAAAGGGGGGGATCACAAATTGAAGCCCAGTCAAAAGGTGGTGATTCAAAAAATTTTCGAACCTGTAAAAGTGGGGTATTCAAATAAGTTGTTTGCATGTCCGAAGCTCCAAAAAAACCTTTTCCCAGCCCCCCCCCCCACCAACCCAGTATTTATGCGAACACTCTGTATTGTTATAGTTTCTACTGGATTAATGGTATTCTTTAATAAGCTTTTGCCACCACACAAACAATTTCATTAAGATTCTTAAAAAATTGATATCCCTGTTGAATTCAGCATCACATTGTAATACTTTATAGACATTTGTTTCCATCTTAACATTGACATACCAAACATCTCTTGTTTGACAAAACATTGACAAAAATAGCTTTTTCAAGTCGTACCCTAAAATGCCAAAAATTCCCCATTGATTTAAACATCCAAATTTTAAGATCCAATTCAAGGAACCATATCAAAAAAACTTGCACACTCAACATGCTTGCTACTAACAGTTTGACTTTAACGATTTGTGGGCACACGAACACACGGCGAACGACAGCGTGGACTGCATATTGAGCCAGGAGGCAACATCGCACCTCAACTTCGAGATGCAGTAATTGGTCGAAGACCGAAGAAATGCGCCAACCCCGCGGACGCTGGTTGCGCCTTATGGGGCTGTGCGTATATCCTGTCACAGTGATTTTTAATCCCATTGAGATTTGTTTGAGCAGCCGTAAGGGCAATAGTTGAAAAAAAATGTGAATCATCATTCACTCATAAGGTGAGGTGCACCGATAACGTCAACGGAATCGACCGTGCCCTAATCTTACCGTTGTAGGTGGAGTATGAGCGTCCCCGGATGGTCATTTGTGTTGAGACACCCCCCCCCCCACCGGGGCCGCCCGCACATAATATCCTGCCACACCGGCAATTCTTCTGCAGTGCGGTGTATACAATGAAGAACCACTTACCTGTGAACATCGGTATAAACAACAGATGTATCTTTAATAGCAAAATCCATATTGCAGTTCAAGCCTTCTATGCATTCTCGATTTCATCACGAGGTCGTTGTGTCGTTTATTCAACATACACGCTAGAATTTCCTGCAACCTATAGTCGGCAGGCTGAATTGTGGCTCTCAGCACATCTGCGTTCTATGACTTCTGTTCGTAAATTTATGAGGAGATCCTGTATAGCTTCTATTAACGAAGCATTTGGTTTCAACGCTATGAGGCTAGGACGACAAACGAGTGGGACTCGAATGTTTTAGGATAGCCATTAAATGCGTTCAAGTATTAGTTAAATAGTTATAGACTCTCGGTATTTGACCCGCCACAGCGATGCATAGTAAGATGACACCATGATGACCCTATTGTGTGCAGCTCCCCGAGGGTTACGCCCCGATCAGCCAAGCCAAAAAGATTCATACGTATTGGTTTTACAAGGCGTTCTATACGCAAGCCAAAAAGATCAAAACCGTTTTTCATACTGCAACGCGGCCGTACTTCTAAGCTTAGCGTCGACGCCGTTCCACATCAGGAAACGTGAAAAAAAAGCCAAAGGCTAATTAATGTAACACGGTGCGTCTCAGTAGTACTTCACGCGATCCACTGTTAAAACAGGTATAAAAACACCAACGCATTCAAAGAGTGAAGATGATTATTAATGCATAACATTGTGGATATAATAATTACGATTTGTCGATGATAGGGTGGAATTAAATATTGGGTCGTGTAAAGATTGCACTCTGAAACATGTGTTTATTGATTAACATAATCAACCACTGTTAAATTATGAGGAGTCAAGCCATTTTCTAATAAACCCAACAGAGTTACCAATACCCACTTCCCGCCATAAAAAAAATAAGTGTCTGAAATACTTCTTCAGCTAAATTTCCAATTATGGGTTAACACTTAACTGGATAGGGGTTGCCACTTCCGTTAGTGCATAACGCCGGGGGTTATAGGGACCCCCTAATATAACCACTCTCCTAAAGGATATTTGAGATGAACAGTGTCTTCACCACTATGTTCTAGAGGATTCACAACAGCATCAACAACTACAAGAAAAATAAAAAACTCAAGAAAGTTTGTTCAGTTAACAAACTAGGGGCCAAAACATTGATTTTAATTCGCCGCGTCAAATGGGCGAAAAAAAGACACCTAATTTGTTTCTGCATTCTCCACCGACATTGCCTCGCACTGGAATTGTGCTCATGCGTTTAATGGTGAAGAATGAACTATATTTACCCATATAAAACGCACCCAAAACTAAATTGTCTCAGAGCATTTGACTAATTTTTTAGGGTTCACTTGTTTAACTTTACATAGGGCTTCCTACAGTAAATCGCTTACATGGTGATATATAACATATAATGGCTCCAATGGCCTCCCTCATACTCTGAAAGATTATTTCTTACATTAAATTATTTATCTGCAGTTTATGTCAATAGGTGTACGGCATTATTTGCAATCTGAATCACCAGTAAATCCTCATAATAAGATTTTTCCATTGCTCTGTCGATGGGCACTTCCGTAGTGCATAAGGGGGGGTTCCTAGGTACCCAACTATTAACACAACACACAACCGCGATGGATTTGAATTTTTTTTGCCACCCAATGCACAAAGGCCCAACACCTAAAACGTTAGACAACTACAAAACAATATAAACCACCAATATATTGCAGCGTTAAAATCCCCGGCTGAAAAAAACTAAAGTGCTCGGTACATAGGAAACCCCCCCCCCACCTTTATGCAGTAGTTAAGTGTGAAATTATGGTCGTCTTAAATACTTAAACATCATCGGTTACTAACCCCAGATTCGTCACATGACCAATTGAACACGATGCGTTGTCGTCGACGGGCAAAAACCAAAACCATGGCCTGGTTTCGAGACCCGTCGAGTGTGATGACGAGCCTGTGCGCATAATTCACACTATGGGATTCTATGGCTAATGCTTTATAAGTTCAGACTCTTGATCAGGGTAGAGGCTTTTGCTTTACCAGGTTGTTTGATTTTGAACAATGTAATTTTGGTATGATCTTATAATTTTGGTGGCATTTTCAGGTCGCTTTCTGTTCTTTTATCCTGATTTAATATTTTGTAGAACCGGCCTTGCATTACGTCTACGCTACTCGATCGCAGTCCAGCTGCCAGAAGCCACAGTCAAGACTTCAATGGGATCGGGGATGAGGGAACGCCTGACTGAATAAAAACCCTCTATCTCCCCCCTAACGTCCCTAGAGCAAAATCTGACGCGTGGACGAATCACCGAAAAAAAGAAGCCAGCTACATTATTTTTCTGGCTAGATCTAGGGACCATTTCCCACCGCTCCCGTGTTTTCTTTTTTCAGAAGTGCATTTAAATGCAGCTATAGGGCACCGGGAAGTTAGGCGCTAATAATCCCTTATTAAGTACTTGCATAGACCTACTCCCGTAAACTATTAAACTAGTACACAGCAGGGACGCAAGCCAATACACCCAACCAGTCGACTTAAAAATATTAACCAAGAAGTGATTAAGTTTTAACCACGCCAATATTTATTAAGTAATAATAAACAAATGTGGATACAAATTTAACTCCAAAACTGTTTGTAGTTGAACCAACACTACATCTACACCAACATGTGCAAATTGAACTTCAACAGTCGGATTACAAATTTTGAACCACACCACATATTATATATTAACAACAGTCGTGATTGCGGTTCATCAGTATGTGCAAAGCAGATATAGTCCGGCGGGAGCCATAGCCTGGGCTCCATTAGAAGATAACGGACAACATTGTGTTTAAAGCGTGAAACTAAGCTTGCCCGGTAAAGAGGCACAACTGAATCGATTGCCCCTATGCTTCACCATTGTTCCCGGACATAGTACGCCCGGACCAATGGTAATTCTACACCGGGTTGTGGAAAGCAAAAACTATAGTACGGGCCTCCATAGGAGATAACGGAATAACAGCGTGAAAACTAAGTTGCGTGAAGATCACGATGAAGATCAACTCTGAATGAGTGCACCTATTCCTTAACGTTTTTGTATGCCGAGGACTTATAATGACTTTACACATCGGTGTAGAAGTTAATTATTAGTCCGGTTCTTGTATCTCAAGTTCAGGCTTATACCACTGGGTAAAGAATAAGCTTTCTCAATTGCAGTGACTCTTCTGCACGCAACATTACTTTCACGCGTTATTCATCGTTTCGTCTATGGAGCCCCGGACTGTGACTCCCGCATGGACTTATATCTGCTTTCCACCGGTGTGAAGGACGATATGGTCCCGGTGGCGAATAGTACGGGCTCATGGACCGACACGGAAATTAAAGAGTGAAAACTAAGTTTACGTGAAGACGTCAACTGAATCGATACCCCTATTGTCACCATGTTCCCGCTACTGTGAGCCCCCGAGCGAGGACGCATATATCCTGACCACCACCTGGTTCTTTTAACCCAAAATCGGTGGTTCATGGTAATTCTCAAATCTTGTTCATGAAGTGCTTGGAACACTCGGTTAATATCGGCAGCTACTGCAATAGAAATAGGCTTGAAGCGCAATTACACTATTACCGTTTCCCTCCCCACAACTCAGCCCGTGTTGAAAATAATGCACGCCCGAAGATGAAAACAAAAACCACCCAAGTATATCCATGCTTATGCAACTGGAATTGGAGAGGGCGGGAACCAGAGTGTTGACTAACAATTCATGAACAAGATTGTAGGTTTCTAGAATGAACGTTCATCTGTTGCTTGGATATGATATTGTCTGAGATGATTAACCATTTGATCACAACCACCTACAAGGTACGCAATTTTTACTGTGTTTGTGATCAAAACGTTAATCCTCTAAGAAGATGTAGTTGATCAACACATTTAACCAAAAAGGTCGAAACTATTGTAAAGCGAGTTATGGTATAAATCTTCGGCACCATTATCTAAAGGACATACCTAAACTAAAACCGTACGATGTTTTTGGCCATAGGAGTATTCCTTGCGCAAAAAATCCAAGTTTATTCCGTTACTCATATATTACACATCGGTTACACCGATCATGGAAGCTACCAAGGTGTGGTTTGTTGCAGCCACAAGGGGGTAAACGCTTATTCAATTAACCAGTCGTCCGCTGCTGGGCGCTGACATTTTGAATATGCACGGACATTAATCTCAGTTTGGGTCGCCTTGTATAACAAACAAGATTGTCAATTCGATACAAACATCCGCGAAAATATCAGTTGTTGCGCGTGTCAGTCTGTGTGTGTTATTGGGTGGTTAAATTTCGTCCTACCCATGACCACACGACGAATGAAATGAAACATCCAGTAGTATTGATTAAATACAACGCCTCCAATGAATACACTCTTTTCAACCTTAAGCCGACGCATCTGCATTATGAGCAAGCGGGAAAAAAAGAGTATCGCGAACAATGATCCAGGGTACACTCATTATTCCACCTGGCCACCTCGCTAACAAATACATTGTAATGTATCACTACCGATAGTGTATATACGCAAAGCTGCACCCACAGTTGTGGAAGAAGCGGAGGCAGCCATTGCCTTTCTCTTGTTGGTACTCTACGGTTTTCTATTGTGGTCGGCAAAACATGCTGGACGGTGTATTTCTAAGATTACGTAACGTTGGCTCTAATATACTATAGATAACTCTGGGGTGAAGCCCATTCAAAACCAGTCGTCCGTGCTGGCGCGCTGACATTTTGAATATGCAAGCTGAATAACTTATTAGTTTGGGGCTGAGTTTGTATACACACATTAAATTGTCAATTTCGATACAACCTAATACGCCAAAAATATCAGTGTGGATGTTTGGTGCTATGTGGTGGTTAAATTTGTCCTACCCATGACCAAACAACGAATGTATAATGACACATTCAGTAGTTCTTGATTTAAAATTTAAAACCAGCTCCAATATGAATACACTTTTCACCTTAAGCCGCGCATTTTGCATTATGGAAAAAAATGGTATATATGATAGACACAATGATCCATGAGGGTTTACAATAATATTATTATACCTGGCCACCTCTAACACAACATTAATTTGTATCACTACCGATTAGCGGATATGCAAGCGGCACCCACAGTATGGGAAAGAAGCGGAGGCGGGCAGCCATTGCTTTATTGTTGGTTACTCTATGTTTTCTTTGTGGTCGCAAAACATGCGAGACGGTGATTTTAAGATTACGTAACAGTTTTGCCTCTCTATCTATATAGAAACCTCTTGGTTTTTATCGCAAGTAGTACTGTAACCACTTGATCTATATCAATGGATGGCACAAAACAGTCTAGTAATGTATTTAGAGATGGAGCAAACGGGAGGGATCTTGGTCTAACGAACACAATACCATCCAGAAGACCCCTGTTAACAGAAGTTGTATCCCGGGTGAACGTTTTAGAGACATGCCATTCCCATACGCGCAAAATACAATGTGGCTCACGAATTGGCTTGATTCTGTAGTCGTTATGTCGCTTATCCACATTTCAATGGGAACAATTTTGTAAAAATGAACGGCTATACAAACTGCTTGGGATCTTTTTGGATGACCAATAGGCTATCAGTGCTTCAATTACGAAGCCCAGGTTTCAATCCATGTATAGAGATCAGTGTTCGAAAAACCCCACGAATGCGCGGTCAGCAATCTACGTACTTTTCAATGTACCGAGTAGCGCTCCTTTGTATGATGAGAGTTTCCTAATTTATTTTTAAAAACTATATTTCTCAAGAATCCCGGCCATTTTATAAAAATTAGGCTTAAAATGTATGCCCATTTGGATAAAATTATACATTTTAAAGGAAAACGTAAAATTAAAGCTGGTTTTTAATTTGCAAGGTTGAAAGGTAAAGAGATAGTCTTTTCATACAGGCCAGAACTTGAATAAACCACCGATCATCTTCAATTGGTGTTGAAAGATTAAAATGGCTACCTGTGGCAAAACGATAGCGTAAAAAATCACAGTGGCGGGCTGCCTTAAATGTCTACTGACCCGAAAGTTATGCGTGAAGATGGTGTTGTCTTCGCAAGGAACCCCAATGCATTTGCAAACCATCTGGAAGGCATATTATGGATATTTCATTATAATGTTCCGATAGATTTATACAATAAATCCTTTAAAAGCAACGCGTACTTTCATTAACAATGAGTGCTTTGCACTTTTCTGATTGGTGGCTAAGCAACGCCTGTTTTCTGAACTGACCGCATTGATGAGAGGGAAAAGCTACGGTTGTGACCAATACGCTTTGACCCTTTTGGCTTCTGATAAGGAATCTGAGACAGATTATAAGCGATTTGTAGTGATGTGTGGCACCGTGCGAGTTTGTAAATTTTTTTACGGCATCCGGTGAGTGCCAAGGTCAGCAAATTCCCTTTAAACACAAACAAAGGGGTCGACGTTTCATATATTAAGAATCCAGGAAGCAATGAGGTATACAATTGATTCCGTCATGCGCTGTATGATTTGTGCAGTAGCGCTTGGACGGAAAATGAATAGCAATACCTCATTTGCATCAAGGGGACTTCTATATGAAACGTCTACCAACAAAGTGTCCTGCACAAATGATCGAATTTTTCACGACACTATCAGTGGATTTCACCCGAAAGAGTCAAAAGATTTGAAATTTGCAGGAATAGCTTAAAAGAGAAGGATAAGTCGGCAGATTTCTCGAATAAGTTACTTTTCCAACCTGTAACTTGACAGAAAAAGAAGAAAACGGAGTGCTCAAAGATATGATGAATCTCACATTCAATTAAGTGTTTGTGTAATTGTCCGTACGGACAGCATGACAAAATATACGATTTTGTCCAGGTTGCATCTGGTCTTCTCATTTTACTATATGTTAGGATCCCTTGTACTTAAGTCATGTAATTGTTGTCAACTATAAACGTTAGTACTGGTTTGACGTATTTAGAAAAACGCGGTCAAAAAAAAGGTCAAAATGGTCATACATCATCCAAAGTATATCAACCTTGGTAACCACAATGTGGCAAATTTTCACAAGGTAACATTGTCTTGTTATATGAAATGACCTAATTAGATACAATATATGCCTCAATTGGGCCTGTCCAAAGCAAGAGTCATGCCTCAAGTTTTGTCACATTTGCAGTTTCTCTGTAAACACTCCTGCTTGAAATGTGGATGAAATCATACACACCGTATTATTTCTTGCTATTAATACCCATGGGTAAGTAAATACAACCAGAGAAGATCATCTTCTTCTGAGTAAACCAATTGTTTTGTGTAAAAATTGAATGAAATTATCGACGTAGTCCTATACCAAATCCATGGAACGAATTGTCTTTATTACCGTGAAATAGCCACAATTCGCACTTCAGAGACAAAAGTATGTATACATTATACTAGGTCTCAGACACATATGATGTTTTTAATTAGTCTTTGCCATCCAGAGACCCTGAAATAGTCCTCGTCTAAAGCAAGGCAATTTTAGAGTTACCCTATCGAGAGCCGGGACATTGGAGGGGGGGGGGGGTATTCTCAGGTTTGGTTTGGGTAATGACGTGGCTCCGCGAATCTGGAAGTAGGACTCCTAGCTAACCCATTTTTTCCCAAAAAGAGACCCATATCTAAACTAGAGTTGCAAAATTTTGGGGCCAAATTTAACCAAAATTTCCCTTTTTCCTCAAAATTTTTTGACATTTTAAGCAAATTTTGACAATTTGTGACTTCAGATTGAAGGAAATTTGACTAAGTTTCCACAATTTTAGAAAACTTTGGCTTCCGATTGAGAAAAATTTGAAGACTAATTTCCAACAATTTGAGAAAATTTGCTATACAAACTGTGCAATGAAGAAAAGGTCATTGATTATACCAGAAGGCTATAACTTGATATTGGTAAAAAACATTTGACCAAATGTTCTTTCTCTCGTCTTGTCTTCCCCTATGTGTTTGTCTTGTCCTGTCCTGTCCTGTTCCGTCCTATCCAATAATTAAATCATCATTTATGTAATGGTGGGGTCTGCTCAAAGTCCCCCGGACAATATTATGGCCTCTCCTCTCCTGGCATTTGAGGTTCATGCAATTACAATACTCTTACATATTATTCATTAAAATATGTAATTATTTATTTCATTAAATATCTTTACTCTATAATATTATATCAATTATATATGTACTGACTGAATGAAAATGCTCATAAAACTTATCTGATCTGAAACATGAGACTGATGTCTGTGGCAAGTCCCCGTATTGTCATTTGTGTTGCAGATTCCCCTTCCCCGGCTTATAACCCAACCCCCATTGCATCTTGCTGCTTAATGCCCATTTGTAGGTAAACCAAATTGTATTTCACACAGTTTGTAAAATGTTCAAGACCAAATTGTGATATTTCCTTCATTTGATATGCTTTAATCCTCTTCACCATAGTGTCGCCCTGAATAGGCTACAGCAAGATCAAGTTAGAGACATCCCTACCCCCGCGCACCCCCCCCCCCCTCATAGCGTCATTATGCCCATGGTTTAAACCATGTTAAGTAACTGATTGTGTTACACAGTACAAAGTATCCAGACAAATTTTCTCCTAAAAATTTGTGCTAGAACATAGAAACATTGTTACTGCTGCTGGCTTAGCTCTGGATCAACAATAAGTTTCCCTTTATTTAAAGTGTTATCAAACACTGTTATCTCAATTTAACCTTATTCTTTGACAAAACCCGTTTTCATTGAACATTGATCTTTATTTCCCTGGTCTTAGAGTATAGCGGTATGCAATAACCAGTCAATAATAATATAACCCTTGGCATGCCATACTGGAGGACAAACATCCCCTTGCTGAGTTAGGTCCCTTATCGATTCACACTATATGTGTGTTATAAGGTTCCGCCCCACATTATCATTACATTATCCGGGAAATCCTGTCACAGACCTCTTTGGAAAACTTGTAAGACTGATGCATGGTCTTCTAGTTGTATATGCGTTTGCATACGCTCTCTAAGTACATAGCGCATCTATATGGCTGAAATTTTCATATTTTGTGTCTCAGCCATTGTGCCCTGTTTTCATTTTTAGCGGGCAGAGTTTCATTTTGAAACCAGAAGTCTTTTGATGCAAAGGTCCAGAAGGGAAACCAATTTTAAACTTTGTGCAGTATGCCAATAGTCCTGGTCTACTTGTTACAGAACCAAATTATACACTAAGCTTTTGAGTTTGGCTTGTGAACGTGGCAACTGGGGATAATGGAGATTTGGAGAATATCCTGGAGCAGCAGCAGGCGCATCGCACCCCCCCTCCCCCACACACACACACAAATCCCACAAATGGGCAAAAGGTCCACTTTTTTGATTTTGTCAATAAAAATGGTCCAAGTGTAGAGAAGTTTGAAAGTCCACTTGTTAGTGAGGATATACAAAACACCATTTTCGGGGGTTAGTCTGCTTTTTTTTACAAAATTCCCATTTCCCCAAGTCCCGCACCCCCTAAACAGGAGTTCAAAAAAGTACATAAACAAGTACAAGTATTTTGATCGGTCTAAAAAGCACCCTTAACAAGTAGGTAAGTGTAAAATCCTACCCTTAATAAATATTGTCATATTTGACCCCTAACAAGTAGAAATGTGTTATCTTTGTAGGCTATACTACATAGCTTATTTACACAAAGGAACTGAATACGATATAAACTCAAAATTCCCAATCGTACCCTGATGTAAGTTCAAGTGTGAAAGTACAAGACGCCCTTTCCAGATTGCAGTGTTTTTGTGCTATCCTTTTCACGTCTTACTAAGTGCACAATCGTGAAAAATACCCATTTTACGTGTTTCTTTGGTCGCGCATAATCACCTTGCCAATGACCGCATTGACCACCTGGGCTTGGATGGAAAGAATATTAAAACTCTGACATGTGACTGAGACTTGAAAAGATAACAAGTATACTAACTTTTTTTTGCTCTGTAGTCCAAATGTGGTTGTTTCAAGATTATAACAAAAAATCATTCCATGGATTTGGTATATTAGACTACATGAACCATTTTCTCTTGCACATTTTCATGTAAACAACTTGGTTTACTTAGGCCTACTTACCAATGGGCATTAAAGAGACATGACGAGATTTCCAGAAAGAAGCGCCCCCAATTTTTTGTCGAACTCCGGTTTGTTGCATATTTGGAATGCTTACCAATGTATTTGGTCACACCTGAAGTGAATTAGCCGAATACACCGTCTTTATGTAATAAGATGATGATTTAGTACTTTCTGTCGTGCACGACAGAAAGTCAAAGCATGGTTTTCTATGGGGACGATTGCGATAGCAGGCAAGTTCAAAACAAGGTTTGCGGTTTTCTTTTGTACTTGTTTGTTCAATAAACCTTTGAAACGTTCTCGGTAGGTGGTCTACGACCGATCCAGTGAAAATTGAGAGAAATTTGTATCCTCAAAAAAATCTCCTCCTGTCACTTTAAACAGCAAGGTATTTGGGGTTGTGTAGGTTTCATTATACATTGTGCAAAAAATATGAGGCCTAACTCTTGCTTTGGACAGGATTGGGGTCTGAATAACAGCAAATTTTAAGCATATCATTGTCTCTAATTAGCTTTTAGCACATTTTGGTACCAAGGTCGATATACTTTGGACGATGTATGACAGCTTTGACCTTTGACCTCGTGGCAAGGTCACTAAAGGTCAACGAAAAAAGGGCAACATCGCTTTTCTGAATAGTCGGACCCAGTATTATACATTTATAGTGGTTGCCAACAATTAACATGAACTTCATAAACTCACTCTCTGGAGAACATAGGCCCCTCCAATATACAGACTACGCACTGTTGAGGACAAAATTACTCGAATAAGAGTTGTTGGAGCTCGTGTAGTTTTGGAATGGAAACCCAAACACGCAAGGGGACGCGGAGAGTGGGAAGAACATAAAGATTGATTTTTTTTTTTTTTTTTTTTTTGGTTTTCTATGGGGACGATTGCGATAGCAGGCAAGTTCAAAACAAGGTTTGCGGTTTTCTTTTGTACTTGTTTGTTCAATAAACCTTTGAAACGTTCTCGGTAGGTGGTCTACGACCGATCCAGTGCAAAATTGAGAGAAATTTGTATCCTCAAAAAAATCTCCTCCTGTCACTTTAAATAGCAAGGTATTTGGGGTTGTGTAGGTTTCATTATACATTGTGCAAAAATATGAGGCCTAACTCTTGCTTTGGACAGGATTGGGGTCTGAATAACAGCAAATTTTAAGCATATCATTGTCTCTAATTAGCTTTTTTGCTTATAACAAGAAAGCAAAAGCTCAAGTAACAAAATAAATATCATTACAATAATGCTTGTGAAATTTGCCACATTTTGGTACCAAGGTCGATATACTTTGGACGATGTATGACAGCTTTGACCTTTGACCTCGTGGCAAGGTCACTAAAGGTCAACGAAAAAAGGGCAACATCGCTTTTCTGAATAGTCGGACCCAGTATTATACATTTATAGTGGTTGCCAACAATTAACATGAACTTCATAAACTCACTCTCTGGAGAACATAGGCCCCTCCAATATACAGACTACGCACTGTTGAGGACAAAATTACTCGAATAAGAGTTGTTGGAGCTCGTGTAGTTTTGGAATGGAAACCCAAACACGCAAGGGGACGCGGAGAGTGGGAAGAACATAAAGATTGATTATTAACTATATGTAAACATTAAATACAGAATCACCCCTATCTACCACAGATGTGTGATCAATTATGGGATATTTAAATAATTGTTTCTAATACCAAATGTTTACCGCACGTTTGTGCGCAACACGCAATAGTATAATTTGATAATGAAACAACGAGTTTAGTAAGCCACAGTCAGTCATCATTACCGCAAATTTAAATTAAAAACGCCCATTCTATTTTTCGGTTGCTGGTGTTTGCACTATGGTCGTTTCTTGTTATTTTTCACTATTCCATGACGTCATAAATGTTGGTATTCCGACGTTTACGTGCATAAGTCGCCCTTTAAATTTCTCTCAGCCAGGCAGGTAGCCACTCTACATTTATTTCAATATAATGTAATACAGCCCAACCTTGCCAAGGGTTGTGGGTTTCTCTTCATCCTGAACAAAATGACTGATGGTGGCTTTAAAAATATGAATTGATCATCTCGAATGGGATATTAAGCAGAGTTACATGTATAATCAACAGTCATTGTATGTATGTAGGCCCTTGTTGAAAGGTTTCGAAATTGTTAATTGTAGCAAAAAACAATCCTACTTTCCATTATTTATAGTATATAATGGAAAGGTTTTGTCCATTACTAGGATCTTATGAACTTTACTCTCACATTATCTTAAAAACACTGTCAGTGATCCACAAGAAAGAGTAAAAATATTTGAAATTTCCTGGAATAGCTTAAAAATTAGGAAAAAGTTATTTTTTTTCAACTGAAAAATTGATAGAAAACTTAGAAAACAGCAGTATTCAAAGATATGAACCCCTATTCAATTACGAGTTGTAGTAAGTGTCCTTATTAGGCTGCTTTTGGTCCTATCACCTGTAGGATATGTTGGGATACTTATACTTGTTACAGACATGCAAAAGTCTGATTTTTGATGTTTTTTTTTCAATTGTCTGATTTAGTATATCACTGATGGTGCCTTTAATCCCCGAAAATACCGTAACACGATAATCGGTAGGTTTAAAGGACGGATTTTTTTTTTTAATTAAGACATATTGGGCGCATTGTTGTTAAAGGTTTGCACCGTCATTTAGGGTTCATGATGCTCTGACCTCGATCTCCTTATCAGCCCTCAAATGATATTGCACTACCTTTCCTTCTTTTTTTTTTATTCCAGTGAGTTACGTAAACCTGCAAAATTAGTTGTTTCGACCATTACCACTTTATCGCCTATAAAGGAAACGATTTGGATTAGGTTTCTTAATGATTATAATGACCCTTCTTGAATGAAGGTATAGTAATATAAAAGAAACGCTAACGTTGTTATACCTGGATCAAAAACAAATTTATATAACCCTGATCCCAAATGAAATATAAAGTAATTTGTATTTTCAAGACACTTCATAGACCACTAGTGTATATTTTGCTCGTTTTGTGTCATCTATTTAATTACATTATATTTCGTAGATTATTTCATTGTTTAATTCTTTAACTCTTTGTTTTCTTGTCTTTGTTTTGTATGTCTCTTCCTTCTGACTCGTGTACAAGATTGATATGCTAAGCGTGCCACACGAGTCTTCAAATGCCACTGTGCTATTCCATTGGCTACTGCGGGCAGCTAGTGATCTCAGACTGCAGCTGGCGCGCTACGTGACCTGAATTCACTGTATGATTTGCCCACTCTGCTATATTTAGTAAGGGGGTCGGTTGAGTTGTGGCGAAAAAGCATGTTCAAAATCCAGATTTCTCGGACCAGGACCGTCGATACGGGACAGTAAAGGGGACATTTGCTCCCGGCCTGGACCTGTACTGAGGGGGCTGTGAACGAGAGTAAACAAAGGCCCAAAATAGGTTATTTCATCCAACTTGGCCTCTAGAGGGCACTTTGGGGTACCTGTCATTTTTCTCCTCGCCCTTCGCGCACAATATTTCTTAAAGCAGGTGCCTAATTTTCATCTACCCCGGGGCCCGGAAAAACTCTTGACAGCCCTGTCTCGGCCCCGGGGGGTCACTTACATTGAAACATGTACACCATCCGCGATAAAAAAAACGCGTAAAAAGGGTATGTTTGTCACAGGTAGGCGCGATACGCGCGTATCGCGTTTAGGGTGTCAAAAACCTGAAAAATCGGAAAAAGGGTATCAAAATTACAACACTCAAACCTAAATAACAGTAAACTAATGCAAATTATATTCATTACATGGATATGGGTTTATCATTAGTTCCTTTAATTTCAGGGCTTAGTTTGCCACACTTTGAGGGATCCTTGTTTAGGGTGTAAAAGAAAAGAGGAGTCCTTGCTTAGGGTATATAAATCAGCTAGATGCCTAAAACCCCTGTTTAGGGTATAAAATTTTGGACGTGTAACCTGTTTGGAGTGTCTTTTTCACTGAGATTAAAATCCTTGTTTAGGGTGCTTTTGAAAAGACAATTATCGCGGATGGTGTACATGTTTCAATGTAAGTGACCCCCCCGGGTGTCTCGGACATAGTACAATGTGTAATATTCATGATTGTCAAGATGTTGGCAAAAGTTGTCCTTCATACAAATATGACCATTTCGTGGTTTAGGATGTCTGAACATTTTTTCACCAATCTTCTTTTGAAAAATGAGTCCATATTATTCAACGTATCTTAACAGTAACTTCTGGTTATGCAATACACAATTGTTAAGGAATTACATAGGTACTTTCGCAAAATCGTGACAGTTTACAAGCACGTGTGCAGTAACGGTCGTTTACGTTCAAAATGAAATCCATTAGTTTAGGTCATTTGCATAGGCATAAGGAACTGACTGATATTTAGTATGACAGTATATTGTGGGGCTGGGATGTTTGAACATTCATTGTATACGTACGTAAAATACGCGATAGTAAAGGTGTATTCGAGGAAGTGGCGTGGTCTAGTGGTTAGCAAGCTTACCTCTGGAGCAAAGGGTCCTCGGATCGAATCTCAGTGGGACCACTTGCTGGATTTAATTCGGGAACTCCATTTGGGATTTGATTTGTATAACAGATATTGATTAAAACCTGAATGCCACTTTCTCCACGGTTCATTTGAAATGGACAAATGAACCATGAAAGCTTGCACTACCCATCCGGGTGTGTGTTTCGTGTAGTGTGTTTGAATGTTGCAATATGGCGCTGTTTAAGCTGCTGCCTCCAAGTTGCATTGTTTCTGTCTAGTATTTATTAAGTTGTAAAGTCTCAAGCAATTTGGCCTATAGGCCACGATTTGAGATTAAAATAAACCTTGATTATTATTATAATGGTTGTAAATATAATGGTTGTAAATGTATTGGGTACTTTCAGAAAGTAATGGCAGTTTACAACCACGTGTGCAGTAACGGTCGTTCACGCTCAAAATGAAAACTAACAGTTAAGGTCATTTGCATATTACATACAAGGAAAAGTTAATTTGTCAAGAAAAAGGTTTATTTGACAAATTAAAATTAGTCATACAAATAAATTTTTGGATTATTCAAGAAAATAAAGTTTCAATTGTTTTTATAATGTTAAAGAAATATCAGCTTTTCCAATTAATTTTTATCATTACAGATATTTTTTCACTTTTAAAATTACGTGACAAATTAATGAATGACAAATATATCGTTAATTTCAGTGCATGAAAAATTACATGACTAACTGACAAATAATGCATTCAGAATTTGTCAATTTAAAAAAATAACAAACTATAAATTCAGAATTCATTTAATTTGCCATACATTGAATTTTATTTGTACTACGCTAAAAATGACAAATTAACAAACGTTTTGTCATTCATTAATTTGGCATGCAATTTTAAAAAGTGAAATATTTAAGTCACGAAAATATCTGTGATGATTAAAAATTAATTTTAAATGCTAAAAAATGATAAGTAAACAATTTACAAATAATTTTAGCTTGATTGTCTTGAATGATCAACAAAATCAATTCGCATGACAAATTTTATCTTGTCAAATGAGACAATTTTCAGGGAACTGACTGTTGAAGGCCACAATCATGTTTCATTCACAGCTATAGTAGGTTCATCCCAGCGTGTCACCTCTAGTACTTTTCCGAAGGTACTGGCATTGAATGAGGGGATAGTAGGGTCAAAATCAGGGGTCCCGTGACCATGGAGAGCAAAGGTTCGTTTGACGATGGATTTTGGTACTTTGGGGTATTTAAAACAAAATAAACTCCTATGCCCCTCCCAAAAGTGTGGGGAAATTCCAGGAGAGTGGAAAATCCAAAATGGCTGCCAGCGGCCATCTTGGAAATTAGAAAATTGTGGATCTCTTGAACAAAGTAACTTACAAACATGGAATAAGTGTCTTTTATGACTAATTTGATGATCAGAAGTCCATTTCTGAAGTTAGTTTTTCATTTGGAGGTCATCTGTACTGTGAAATCCAAGATGGCCGCCACTGGCTATGTTAAATATATACATATTTTTACATAATCCAAGTCATTTCACCTTTGAAGATGGTTAATGTATTGTTTCTAAGTATTAACGTGACCAGAAATCCATTCCAGATGTAGTTTGTTAACCTAGATGTCACATTGCTATGTAGAAATCCAAAATGGCTGCCGGCGGCCATCTTGGAAATTACCAAGTTGTGTATCTCTTGAACAAAGTAGCTTACAAACATGGAAAGTTAATTTGTCAAGAAAAAGGTTTATTTGACAAATTAAAATTAGTCATACAAATAAATTTTTGGATTATTCAAGAAAATAAAGTTTCAATTGTTTTTATAATGTTAAAGAAATATCAGCTTTTCCAATTAATTTTTATCATTACAGATATTTTTTCACTTTTAAAATTACGTGACAAATTAATGAATGACAAATATATCGTTAATTTCAGTGCATGAAAAATTACATGACTAACTGACAAATAATGCATTCAGAATTTGTCAATTTAAAAAAATAACAAACTATAAATTCAGAATTCATTTAATTTGCCATACATTGAATTTTATTTGTACTACGCTAAAAATGACAAATTAACAAACGTTTTGTCATTCATTAATTTGGCATGCAATTTTAAAAAGTGAAATATTTAAGTCACGAAAATATCTGTGATGATTAAAAATTAATTTTAAATGCTAAAAAATGATAAGTAGTAAAAATGTACAAATATTTTAGCTTGATTTGTCTGAATGATCAACAAATCAATCGCAGGACAAATTTATCTTGTCAAATGAGACAATTTTTCTCGACAAATTAATTATTTTCAGTGCAGGGGGAACTGACTGTTGAAGGCCACAATCATGTTTCATTCACAGCGTATAGTAGATTATCCCAGCGGGGCACTCTAGTCTTTTCGAGGTATGAGCATGGAATGAGGGGGATGTGCATTGAGATGGAAATTAAAATTCAGCTAAAATTTTGAGCATGCAGTCCGCTAGCAGGAAAAACCAATATGTGCTTAATAAAATCATTCAAGTCAACGTAAAGCATTTAGCTATATTAAACGTCAAAACAAATCGGATGATGTATTTGTTTAATAGTTTCACTGTAACAGGGGAGTTGAACGTTACTGACTTAGTCGTGTACCACACGGTCGGACTATTACTTAAGTCACTTATTACCGGTTGTAGCAAAGAAGTAACCATTGTCCGGCGTACTAAGAGTCCGGGAAACAATGGTGAACAATAGGGGTATATGCATTCAGTTGACTCTTTACTGCAACATTAAGTTTCACGCTTTATTCCGTTATCGTCTATGGAGCCCCGACTAGAACACCCCGGAATATATCATTTCAACACCGGTTCTAAAATCTGGTCGGTATAGCGTCGGACTTAAAGGGCGTGTGAGCCGCAATGATCGATCTAAATTCTGTCGGTATTAGTATCGGACTTAAATTTGGTAGTGTAAACGTGCATTTAACGAGGCTTGAACGCCCGTGTTTTGGATACGAGGGAACAAAGAAGTCTTTGTACTCCTTCAGAGATTATTTTCGTTGTTCAGGAAGCAGTTGAATCGAGCCACATATTCTGCCACCTCTCCCAACTAATCGACGCTGTCCAAAACTTTACCTGCGGTGACACG
The DNA here is from genome assembly GCA_023653785.1 of Ophioderma brevispina. NCBI lineage: Eukaryota > Metazoa > Echinodermata > Ophiuroidea > Amphilepidida > Ophiodermatidae > Ophioderma > Ophioderma brevispina. Next base: position 82,140 of record JAMKCH010023059.1, read on the forward strand.
ATGGGTTGAATCTACTATAACACCCGTTAGAATGCACTGATGCGAACCATTCGTGAGACTGTCTGAGGCCTGAGGAACACCTGTTAGAATGCATCGATGCAACCATTCTAATGACACATCTCAGGTTGGGAATCTTCCCATCAAGTTTAATGTTGATTTTAAATATAATGAAGTTTTTCGGGCCTCTGACACACTCTTCATCCATAAATGATACTACATCACCCTTTATTTCTTAAATCTCATTAACACAATTGCAGCCTGCCTGTTACGCAGTAAATGGTTGCGAAAAGCACTGCGTTTGTGTTTAAAACAGCGAGTGAATACATTTTCTTTTTTAGACTCGATTTCAGTCAGAGTTTTACGCCGTGTACAATGTAATCTAAATATTAGTACTTGTACAAAGCTGTTTAAGTTCTCAAAATCTTAACAAACTCTAACGATCAACGAAGAAATTGAACTTTAGTGCATGTAGAATATAATATAAATTTATATTAAAGCTTAAGCTACTGTGCTAATTTGAAACGTGAGCTCACTGAATTACAAGACATAGACCCACTTGGTGTTAACACACCAATGTGAACTCGCAAAATCCCCCTTTTCAAGCCAGGGGTAAAAATTGCGATTCTTATACTTACTACATAATACGTCTATTTAATCGGATTTATAGAAGGAAGGTTATTCATGAAGTGTCTTGGATCACGTGATAGATAGGAAATCTAACAGACGCAAAACGCTTTCATATAATTATCAGCTTTACTACAATGAAACAGCCTAATTGCACGACAAAAGGAATGAAAATTGGTAATGGCTGCCGGCACCTTGCGTAGTATCGCCGAGGTCATTTTATCTAGTGGTTTGCCGTCCATATCCATTTATATTGTAGTTACATTGAATTCTTTCATATAATATTGAAATTACTAAGCCAATTCATGGATGGCCATTGGCATTTTATTTTATCAATTGCTGCCAATTGCTCTTTTAGTCATTCGAGGAAACAGAAATAAATCCACCATACCCTCGAGTATCTGTAAAGCAAAATTATGCACTGCTTTCCAATACATAATGCAACACGTGCTTTCATTGTTTCATTGGTCAAGGCCAAATGTTCTTTCTGATATACCTTTTTAACGATTGTTCTTCACTCTATCCTTCCTGTATTGTGTTGGTTTAAAAAAAGAAGCTTTTAAATCGATGTTTCGCCAGGTGATATCCCATTTAGATCATTATATTTAAGACTTAACTGTCATTTCCATGTTTTACAACTGTGAAATCGTTAAAAGCATAAAACTCAGATAAAAGCAAGATAAATTGGAAAAGTAATTGATTACATAAGATCATTGGCATGATTGATCCACAATTGCATGATTGAGTCCATCAATTACTTTTCATTGCCGCTACATCAGTCCTACTTTAATAGTTGTGCCAGAGTTGATGAAAAATTGTTTTTTTTGGTAAATACAGTGTGGTCCAAAAAAAAGGTTGACACTTTTAATCTGCAAGCTATCAAACCCAGTGGGTGGAACATTTACGAGGTTTTTGAAGATATTATTAATTACAATATCTTGTTTATAACCTGGTGAAAACGGCGTTCAAACAAGCTAAAATAACAAAATGGCGGCCAATATGAAAAAGGTCAAACCCACTTTGCACACCACGTAAGTCTATGGGAAAACCATTATGTTGAACAGAAAGCAATACCATTGCTTGAACTGGCGGCCTATTGACCACCCTTGAGTTTGTGTGAAGTGTTACCGTTTGAAAGGAATGAAAGAATATCTCAACCGTTTGAAACTGATAGTGCTTGGGCCACGAAGTGATATTTGGCATATGGGTACCATATAGAGTGGCAAAAGAGAGTACTCCCCAAATTGTTAACGACACTTCAACTTAAAGAATTTCTAAATGATAGACTTTCCAAGTAGTAGCTTAAGCCGCGCTAATTTGCATAAACAAAATGGCCGCCATTCCAAGGTGCTCCATAATGGTTTCAGGCATACCATGTCTTGTAGGAAGGATAATTTTGTAAAAAAACTGTAACAGAGATGTTTGATAATGGACAACCACCAGAAGTCAAATATATACATCTGCATAAATCCAAAAATGGGCCGCCATTTTCATAAATTTCAGAATAAATCTTGACTTCAACATTAAAGGTATCATATGCATGAAACCTTTACACTATTCTAAAGTTTATAATTACACTATTGCTCAAATATCATGACTATAAACAGTATGTCATGCAAGACTTCCAAGGGACAACTTAAGTCAAGAAAATTGAAATAAAACAAAATGGCCCGCCATTGAAATTGCGCCCATAACTAGTTTCGGCTTATCCAGACTCATTGAAGAATATTTTAGGATCAAAACTGCTAAAATGAGGTGTTGATTAAAACTAATCAAAAGGAATTTCAATGGCCATCTATTTTAATAACCTTATTTGCATTTATCCTAAATAACCGCCATTGTATCTAACCATTTCAGCACTTAGGTTGATTTTTAAATGGGTGCAGTTTTAAATCATGGGCAGTTAAGTGTTAATAATATTTGCACTTGAAAGTCATTGTCTACATCCCCGACCTTAAAACCCACCCGGACAAAAAAATCATTGAGTGGACCCATTTCCTTGGGTTTTTATGGGAAATTGCTCCAGATCGGCACATAAAAGACTACTAATACCTTTCACTTTATCTAGTTTTAACCACTTATTTTTGATAACAGATTATCTGATGATCCATTCTTGCACTATTAAAGTGTGTTTCAGTTGAAGTTATTTCAATATTTTATGCAACATTGGGCCCATAATTACCATTTTTTTGCCAGTCATTAGCAATATCGCTATCAATCTGGTATCTAGTAACAATACATAACATACCGCATTAACCCAATAATATGACAAACCTCACAAAATTTTAATGACATCTATTTGCACTTCTAGTCCTCTTGAAGATACGCCCACCCCCCATATAGCTGTTTGGTATCTTGCAAACAGGAGTTCTTTGTTCAGCTAAGCGAAGAAGAGCTGATGATGTAGGCACGAGAATGGACTACCACAGGGGGTTGCTCTAACTCTCCGGTCAACATCTATATCAACGACCAACCTAGGCGTGGCAGGAACCTGTCGTTTTATCTATGCGGACGATCCCTCTTTCTTATAAGACCCCCAGCAAGAAGACTAAGAGTAAGTGCTCACGCAATAATATCAACGGAGAACGTATATACATCCTTAGCGGAATTGCTCCAACAGTAGTGTAGGAGCATGCAGAGCGTAGCTGCCCAGTATCTAATGTGAAGCCACTATGTACGGACAGAGACCTGTTGCCAACCGCCTTACATCCAGACAGAGTGTCTTGAGCAAAGTCCAACCTCTTGCACACAGTCTCTAGCCGTTAAGGGAGTAAATTCTACTGAGTATTGAACCAGGATTTGAACCTGTGGAATCTTCCAACTGGAGTGACTCCTCATGGGCTGATTGGCGATGCTCAACAGATTGAGAACCAGAATTGGCCGCTCTAAAGTTTCCTTGCCGAAGTGAGGCTACCTGGAAAGCAGATCAGGACACTACCTTGTGTGGTTGTGACACAGCACCACAGACAATGGAAAATCTCCTTGGTCTGCCCATTGTTGAGAGCAACAATGGCCTGTATGGGAAAGATCAACCCATGGCAATAATCTTGACTCAGCATTAAATGCTCCTGCCGGCTTATCAGAAGATGTCTTCGTCCAACACCAAACGGAAAACGGATTCATTGTAGAAGGAATTGCAAAACTATATGGTGCTGGTAGAAGCCTCTCCGACACTTCAAGCCCATGGTCATGGATGGATTAACGTCCTGATGGTAATTGATCATCAAGTGGATGAAATGGAACACCTGCTGCCGACGTTGTTTTAGAGTTATATCCTGCACTAAAATTGCCCAAGAGGTGAACGTTGCCAGACGTGTTGTACAGTATGGCTAATGGGATGTCCTGTACAGATTTGTGCAAGGTATCGACAATGTGAAAACATGAAAGGTGGTTCATACAATGGACAAGGTTTGGTGATTCTGGAGGACGCGGAAGAGACAGGACTATTAAAGGAGGCAATACAGAGGACTAGAGTGGCAAATACTTGTAATGAGAACTTTGTTGAATGGTGAATAGATCATGTATAATGCGTTGGAAAGCAATATTAGTTATGGCCAAAAAATCCGCATCTATATATCTCTAATTGATGGAAAACTACGAAACCATCTGTAGTACAAGCATGGATCCTCAAATCTTTCTTATGCAAATTAGGTGCTTTAAAAACGATGTATATAGACACCATTTATACCGAGTGTAATACATTAACTCTTAAAACGCCCAGGATTCATAGTGGCTACAAAGTCAAAAAGCAATGCAAGTACAAATGCTAATTTTTGGCAACTGGCGGACCCATTTGGGATATGCAGTAATAGATTTATTTAAAATGGATGGCGATGAATTCTTTGTTTGGTGCTTAAATCAACATCCATTTTAGAGTTTGTGGTGAGTTTTGTACCTAAAATATTCTTCTGTGAGTCAGGATAGGGCCGCAACTAGTTAAGGCGCACTTCCCAATGCAGCAATTTGTTTGCAAATTAGCATGCTCAAGTTGTCCCCGTGTGATACCGTGACCAATGACTGTTAAAGTCAAATTGGCTCAAAAGTTACGAAAATGGCGGCCCATTTGGATTTCTGCAAATTAGGTTTAATAAAATGTATGGATTGAGTTTGGTGGTTGTCCATTATCAAAACACCCCCCCAAAAAAAAAAAAACCTTGTGTTAGCAATTTTACTAAAAGAATTTCTTCTACAAGACAGGATTATGGACGGAAATAATTATTGAGAAATTTCAAGGCGGCCATTTTCTTTAAATGCAAATAGATGTTGAGGTGTCACCTTGAAGTCTTGTATAAAGACATGTTTATAGTTATATTAGGACAAGAGTGTAATTGTAAACTGTATAAAAGTGCTCGTTCATCATGTTGATACCTTGAAACATTGATGTTAAAGTCATAATTAGGCTCAAATTTATTAAAAGGCGGCATTGGGATGTAGCAGATTAGGTTGTATTTAAAATGTATGGGATTTAGTCCATTGTCAAAAACCTCATTAGCCATTATCCACTAAAAGAATTCCTTCTAAAAGACAAATGGCTCTAAAACTATTATGGGCAATTTCATGGGCAGGGCCATTTGTTTATGCAAATTAGAAGGCTTAAGCTACTAGTTTGGAAAGTGTCTATCATGCAAAATTATTAAGATGATGTTCTGAGTAAGTGCATACCATACCGCCTTGCCACTCCTGATGGTACCGACCAACCTATTCTGGCCCAAGGACTATGAACTTGAAATGACCTATTCTACATTAATTCATTAAGTTGGTTTTCAATTGGGAGAGGATGTGTTTTAAATTGAAGATATTTCATGTTTTTTGCCATTGATCGATCGAGAATCTGCTTGTACATTTTCGAAGGTGCATTGGTTTGGGAAAGATCATAAAGAAGAAACTTGCAGCCGTTTGATTTTTTAAATTTATAAGAGAAACTTGAAATAATTTGAGGGTCTCAATTCTTACCTTTGTGGTTATTATCAAATACAAGTCCAGCATGACTGGAGTGCAATGTTCAATGTGTGTATCACTTTGGATTAATTCGTGACCGCCAACATAGTGCCAGAAGGGAGACTGCCGTGTACGAGTGTGTGAAAGTGGTTTTGACCTTTTCTCTAGATGGTGGCCATTTTTCATTCAGCTTTGTTTTCAATGCGTTTCACCAGGTTCCAAACAAGATATTGTAGTTAATAATTACCCTCAAACTATTTTGTATGTCTACCCCATTTTGAGAAATTTGCGATGAAAAAGTGTAAACTTTTTTGTGGACAATCTGTACTTGCGAAAGAGGGTCGGATTTGTTTGCATTATCAGAGCACACAACACATAGGGCTTTTGATCGCCATAGAGAGGGCCGCAGTGCGGTCCCTTTCAGGACCTCCTTTATATCAGCCCTGAAACTGGTAACAGAGCTTTTCTTGAAACTCGAAGTACCAGGGCAGTCGAGACAAAATTATATTTGCCCATCGAAGTGTTGAAGATTACATGATCTGGCAAAATCTCATCACTGATGTCAACACCCTTCGTTTGCATTCAGGTATTCAGGTTATGAGAAGTAGTTCCGATTCGTGGCACAGCGCGTCTGTTAAAAAATTAAAAAAATTATTCACATTCGTGAAGCCTTGGATAACTCTGATATGACTTGGTACCATTCCACGGATGAGTCAGAACAATCAAAATTTGTGACTCGCTTTATGCCGGTGTACACATGACATCTCAGGATTAAATTCACAAAACGGATCATATCTCCGTCTAAATCATGTGACCTAGATACACTGCCATACTTGGATGCTCAAGATGCATTTGGATACCCTCATGCCAACTACACAAACATCGTCAATCTCTCCCTGGATTCTGCTTCCTTCTCGAACTGCTTCAAAAATGCCTGGTCTCGCCACTATAATCAAGAAGCCACAACGGATGCAAATAATTTCAAAATTATCGCCCAGTTTCTAATCTCAATTTTGTGCAAAAATCATTGAAAAAGTAGTTGTCTCGCTGACTGATTACCTGTTACAACTAGATTATTTGAGCCGTTTAAGTCGCTACAAAAAATACCACGGAACTGAAACTGCATTAGTAAGAGTGCAGAATGATCTTAGTTCTCTGATAATATAATATGGTGTGTTTCTTGTGCTGTTGGATCTGTCTGCAGCCTTGACACCATAGACCATGGAATTATAAAATGTCGCCTGGAGTCTATTGGTGTCAAAGGTCGTGCTCTCGAGTGGATTCTGATCATACCTTAGCACCAGAAAGCAATCTTGTAAATATTAATGGAACTTTATCTTAACCTTCAATGCTTTCCTGTTTTGGAGTTCCTCAGGGATCCAGTGATTGGGCCACTGCTTTTCATTATATATCACGCCCTATGCTATGATATTGCTCGTAAACATGGACTTAATGTGCACTTATATACAGATGAAACGCAACTCTATTTTTCTTATGATATGAATTCCCATGACGATGAATCAGCTGTGCGGTCAAAATTAACGTGTGTTGCCAGACATTAAGTCTTGGATGACTGCTAACAAACTTAAGCTAAATGATGACAAAATGAACTTGGTCAGGTTCAAAACTGAAGCAGTTGGACCATGTAAAATCCAGATAATCATTTCAAATTGCCAACACAATATTCAGTCTACACTTTGCCGCATATTTAGGGTATTGCTTGATTGGAAAACATGGCAATGGAGCTGACAAGTGAAGAAAATGGTCAGTCCGCTTATTTTCAAATTTCGTAACATCCGCTCAATCAGAAAATTTTGTATGCGACACTGCCTCAATTCTTGTTCTGACCTTATCACCTCCCGACTTGACAACTTTTGGAAATGCTATTTTGTAGGAATTTCTAACAACCTTCTAGATAAACTTCAGGAACACACAAAAGCAGCCGCTCGTGTTCTCTCAAAAACTCGCAAATTTGATCACATAACTCCCAAACTCTTATGCAACTCATGGCTACCCATTCGACAGCGATCCAATTCACAGATTCTGCTGCCTAACATGGAAAAAGACTCATGGACTTGCACCATCGTACATTAATGATCTTCTACGCCATTTACTTGCCAACCCGGAAAAAACCCTCTCAGAATCGGTCGATAAACCTTCTCTTGTCAATTACCCAAGAAACCTATCATCATTTGTGATAGAGCTTTTCTTCGTGGGAACCCAAGATTGTGGAACTCACTTCCTATAACATTCGCTGGTTGTGTTTCAGTTAATGAATTTAAGAACCGTTTAAGACATATTGTTTCATCTGGCCTGTTAATGTTAACATTATTGCATTTTCCATTCTTTGCCATATTTGACTCTCTAATGTAAGTGAATTATTTTGTATGTTTTTGCCCTCCTTAAGGTTATCATGTTCATGGGAATTATGGTTTCTTCTGTTTACTGTTGTGTAACTCTTTGTTCAGCGCCTCGGAATAAGGTTGCCTAGATAGATGGCGCTTTTATAATGCTATTATATTATTATATATTATTATATATTCTGAGGACGTTTCGGTTTCAGTATCAATCCGAGGTTAATGTTGAGATAAAAACAGCGAATCTGTTTTATGTGGTGCAATCTTGAAGTGAACATCTTTACAGTCCTGTGAATGATTACAGTTTAAGTCCTTCATTGGGCCAAAGGTATTTAAAACTAAAAGTATTTTTACATGATTTTACTTTACTAATGTTTGAACACATACATTTATGTTTCCTTTCGCCAATCACTTTAAAGGTCATATTAATTTGTTGGGAAGCGAGAAAATTGACATGTTAGGTTCCCCCAGACAGTGGCGTAGCTAGGGGGGCAAGGGGCACGTGCCCAGGGCGCCACTTCAGGGGGGTGCTGAAATGACGTTGGGGAAAAAATAAAATTGGCACTGTCACAGGCAGTAGAGAGCCATAGGTACGTAACTGTTTACAATCGAAAAAGCTCCGGGGGCTTAGCCCCCTGGACCCCACCAAGGGTAAGTATAGATCATTCGCTTCATTAATGAATGAGATAAAGAGAGCTCTCCGAAGGCACTCAAGCATGCTAAAAAGTCGAGAGCCTCCGGGGGCTGCCGAACCTGGACCCCGCCAAGGGCCAGGTAGTTCATCTGCTTCACGATAAATGAGATAACTAAGAGCTCTCGAAGGCACTCAAACATGCTTAAACCCAACAGCTCGGAGTTCGCTCCTGGACCTACCGCCAGGAGCAGTATAGTTCATCTGCGTCGAGATAAGAGGATATCTGAAAGCTCCCGAAGGACTTAAACATGTTAAAACCCGGAGAGCTTCCGGGGGCTCGCAGATGGACCCAAGGGCAAGTATGATCATTTGCGTCATAATAAGAGATAAAGGAGTGAGCTCTCCGAAGGCATTCAAACATGCTAAAACCGTGGCACGCTTCCGGGGGCTCCGCCCCTGGATCCTCTCCAGGGGCAGTATAGTTCATTCTGCTTCAAGAAAAATGAGGATACTGGAGAGCTCTCCGAAGAACTCAAACATGCTAAAACCGAGAGCTTCCGCCCCTGGACCCCGTAAGGGGCTTTGCGCTATTGCTTCGGGACTACATTAGGGGGCCCTAAGGCTCATGTACGAGGTGGGGGGGGGGGCGCCAACGTCAACCATCTTGCCCCGGGCGCCACCGCGCCACATCCACTAGCGACGCCATTGCCCCCCGAGGCAGGGGGTTGGGGCCATGTGTACAAATGCCCAGAGACAATTTCGATATAGATGTGATAGCGCCACCATTTCGTAAAGCTACATAATTAATTAGCATAACTATTCATGAGTTAAAACCGGAGATACGTTAGAGTATAGCGCCACGCAAGCGCTGGCAATCTATAGCTAACATATTTCATGCAGAGTCAGTGTGCAGCAGCATCCATTCTCCTTGATCGAGTGTCCTGATCCCGAATTTATTTCGGATCCCTGCCGAGGGTGTTTAAACCAATCCCATAATGCATTGTAATGTGACTTATACTGTGCTGGTATTAAACCAATGTACATAAGAAAGTGTTCAAAGAAATTTAAGAACCACAAGGCTTTTCATGATCATGCTAAAGTACTAGCACTTTGTGGGCCTAAGTTGAGTGTAAAAGTCATATCAGGGTTTTTACGTGTGTTATAGGTTTTTATGAGATCACATGAAAATTCTCCCAAAAACTGGTGCTTGTTAGGATGCACCTCAATACACGCTTTGAGTTTACCACAAAAGGGAAAACTTGATTCAAGATTTAAAAAACATACGTCAGTACAAACAACAAGGATCAAAAGCAAAATAGGTGTTGTAATGCCAATTTATAAGCCAATCTGTAGCAAAGTGTTGTATAGAAGGCCAGTTAGTTCATGGCATTGCACGTGTGAGAATTTCGAAACAACTGTAACCACAATGCTTACGAGCGATCCAAATCTGTAATCCAAACCCAACTGCCAAAAGGAACAACAGTACTCCGACCAACAGCCACGACGACGAGGCTTCACAAGTCCCTAGAATTCAAGTTATTGTACCTAGACTTGCATGCGCTCATTTTGAAAAGGTACACCTAAAGTACATCAATGAGTAAAAGAGAACGGGCACATTTGAAAAATATGCGCCCTCATCTTTTTTAAAATTAATTTTTGCATGGTTGCAAAGTTTTTTTTAATACATTAGCCTTCACCTGAAATGATAAGACCACAATCAGCGGCCCTCTAGGGAATCAGGAAACGATTTTATATTTAATGACTCGGGCGAGATTTATTCAGTAGACGAGTGAAATGGCGTTTAACACAAGGAAAACACACGCCGGACTTGTTCTTCATGGCCCCGGCATGCACCCTGTTTGGCCGGTCGGTGACCTTTGTGGTTTTAATTCAATGTGTACGAGCCGAATGATATTCATGTTATAGGCACATTTGTTGATTAAGTTACGGAACTTAAAGTTACCTGGATTGTGCTTTAGCCTCTTAGTAATGTCTTAATTAATTCATCTCCAAATTCTCTCTAAATCTCTATATACTATCATTGCGAGCCAAATTGAGAAATTTCACATTTTGTGGAAATTGTGCCATGTCTTAGATTTCTTTCGATTTTGGCGGCCATTGATTAAGGCAAAATTAAGGGGTGCTCCGACATCTAATTTCAAATGGACCCTGGAGGTCAGGGCACTTTTTCAATCAGGTGTTGGAGGGTCCAAACAAAATAGAAGTATAAAGCCAACTTTTTTTATATTCCTAGAGATTTGTATACTTAATATTGAAAGCCAACCTAAATTCAACCCAGATCTCGCCATCCGCCATTTCGCTCCAGTTTAGGGTACATTTAGAAACCGGTCCACAAAACACACATTGAGCGGCGGATGGAATTACTTCTGTTCTCTGTTATTACCGGTGTGAATCTTAAATGGGTAACTAGTTGAAAAACTTTGCATAACGCAATAAAGACATCTTTAAGAGATGTCTGAGTGAAGTATAAAATTAACATAAAGGTGCAACGATAGATTTCACATAATTATCAGGTGCCCCGAAAAATATTGAAAGCCCTGATTTTTGCACTGATGCAAAGTTTTCCATCAATAACATTCCCATCTTAAGTGATTAAAATGCTTTGGTACAAAAACAACTTGGAATACCTAATTTCGTATTGGAGCAAATACAAAATTCAGCTTGTGTTTTATATTGAAATATAAGCAAATAAAAATCACCTTTTGCTTTCACATATCTGTTGCGAAATACAATGTAAGACATCTTTTGAGTGTCAGATCTATATGCTATCACTACATATGAAATATAATTGGATGCCTCAAAATCTCTTATTTTATGTTTATAGACCGTATTCAATAGCCAGCCATGTTGGTGGATAAGACAGACGCATTCCAGTACTACAATACATTTACCTGTCAATGATCCCTGTGCAATCGCTAAACATGGATCGGTTGACAGCTTAATGTATTGTAGTCCTGGAATGTATGCATCTTGTCCACCAACATGTCTGATGGCTGACGTCATATTGAATACGGTCTATTAGAACCCAACTCCTAAATCAATGACACGACCAATTTTAATAGTCGTTTTGAGAAAAAAAATGCCCATATCTTATTTATTCACAAATCCAAGTTGTTTTCAAAGCATCTACCATCGTCACCCCAATCTTGGCAATAAGTCTTGTATTATTTGGTTTCTTGTTAATATCCTTTCAACCCCATCTATATTAAATTATAAATGGTATATGGTAGAGTCATAATGAGAAGGTTGTCCGACACTTTTATATTTGGTTTTTGCAAGACTTAATATTAATCATAGATATTGAGCAAATGTAAGATACATTTGTATGTACATATATATAGGAAGCATGCTATCATATGCGACTCAAGACCCAACGATTTTTATTAGGATGTTAGTGTATTTTAAGATGATTGACAGAGTGTGAGGAGTATTGGAATTATTAGAATAAAGAATTTGTTACAGTAAAATATTGGTACCATCCATTTTCTCTATATTATGCAGTTTTCTGTAATTATAAGAAAATTTATTAAATCGTACTTTTCAGTCTACAAAGCACGGATAGTTAACGCTGAAACACTTTATTTCTGTGTTAATGTTCACTTTAATATTTCAAAATGTAGATATGGAGGGGGAAATGGTTGAAGTTGATGTAGTTAAATTCAAAAATTAATAACAAATATTATTAAGAACAAATATAAATTTGGAAATAAATTTTGATGAAGATATTAAAATTTTAATATTGGAAATATGTTGAAACCTGAAAGGTATAATATGTTTACCAAAAACGAAAGAGGAAAACAAATATGCTGCTTTTGGCCACCTCTTTCAGGTATAGTAATAATGATAATAAAAATAATAAAAAATAATAATAGATGATTAAGGGGAAGAATTACATATGCACGAGTTTTTAATGAGTTTGCATTATTTTTTTTGCATTATTTAAATATATTTAGATAAATTAATATTCGCATAATTACCGAACTTTATTTTTCCTAATGACAAAACAACCAATATAGCGAAAGTGGAAAACATTTTGGATAGGTTTGGACAACAAATAACCAAACAATTTTTCCACTTTCGTTAGATTGGTTATTATGTCTTGGGGCCCTCAAATGAAGTATGTATCGACTGGATCAAATACAAAATTCCTCTCTCTCTCTCTCCCCTTGCGAAAGATCATGAAATTAGGGCACTATAAAGTCCGATTTTATATAGTTGCCATCGCAACCAGGAAGCGTCCAATCAGGATATTTGCATCATAATTTAAATTTTAAGCATGGTTTAAAAAATCGGCTTTCATAGTGCTCTAGATTAAAGTTTAAGTGTACTTAATATCAAAACTTTCGTTTTTGAGTTACCATTGTTTGAAATGTTAGACAATCAGAGGCCCTACGTGATACCCATGCTAACCAGAATAATATTTTACACATTTCGAAACTTCTCATTAAATGCTTTAATATGGTATATGACACGAACATATCATCCATCGTTCGGGAACACTGAGTAAATAAGTTCAGGCCTGAACAGAACAAAAAAATCATTTGATTTTGCCACAAAGGGTAAAGTACAGGGCAGCTTTCTTCAATTCGTTTAACCATGGAAGAAAGAGATTCGAAGGAAGCACATCGACTTCCATCATCCGATTTTAATCTGTTTATCCATTCACCCGCACAAAAGGGATTCAACAGCGACCCTTTGATCGTAATCCCTCTGCCGCAATCGACGATTGGCGAGCAATCATTACTGGAGAATTTTTTTGAAAACTCTATATACGAACACATAAAAGTGTAAAAGTATATTTCATATTACAACATGTTCCGGCTGTCTCCGTTGTGTATTTGTCGCTGCTTTCGTTAAATACGCAGTGTTTGTACACTGTTATACGGTCAGCTTTTAGTGCCCAAGATTGCCCAGCGTGAGAAATAAAGGATGAAAGTTTGACTAAGTTTGAACGTTTGACCCGGAGGGGGTCTTGGATTTTCGTTGGGCACCCATGCTCGTTCCAGGGGTTCTGAAAGTGACCCCTAACGGGACCAATTTTCAGTTAAAATATACACCTAACGGTACAGCAGTAATATGACATCCTTACTGTGCAATTTTAAATATATTTTCCACTAGTATTATCCCAGTTATATACTTTCTTTTGAAATTCCACTTATAATGTATTGTAAACATATTTATGTGTATGCAAAATATTTTTGATTAATATTGTAAAAATTAATTTTTCACTGTACTGCATTATTTACATAATGTTGATCATATTGTTTTTGCTGTATTATATGATGAAACCAAATAAAGATTGATTGAAGATTGAAGATAATTTGTAGTGAGATTATACCCCTTGCGGACCTTTTCTCAATACATGAACAAAAGATCACAGTTAAAATAGCAAATATATAGAAAAAGGACACTTGTGCTACGGCAAGAAAAAAACACACTTAAGGGTTATTTTGCTGATATGTTTAGGTTAATGTTCTATTTGTAATCATTGACAGTCAACAACACAACTGAAATTGTCCCGCTACGGGAGTCCGATTTGCAAGCTAGTCCCTCTTTTTTTCGAAACGAGCATGGGTTCCCGACGCAAAATCAAAGAACCCACGGGCGTGTTGACCGGTTTTCCATATGTTGTGAGTATTTACTTCGCAGAATTCATCGCGTGCTGATTCGCTGATTCCCTATGACCCGGAATCTTTACGCATGAAAAAACCAAGGGGGTGAAACGCATTCAAAACAGTCGTTCCGTGCTGGGCGCTGACATTTTGATATTGCACGGAATAATTATCAGTTGGGTGCTTCTCTACACACATATGTTCCATTCGATACAAACACTCCGCCAAAACATCAGTGTTGGATGTTGGTTGCTATTGGGTGTAAATTTTGTCCTAAACCCATGGCCCACATACGAATGAAATGACACATCATTCGTCTTGATTTAAATAAACCGCCTCAATGAATACATCTTTTTCACCTACGCGCGCATTGGCATTATGAGAAAAAAGAGTATCTTCGGAGCAAAAGGATCCAGGTACACTGTTATTATACCTGGCCACCTCTAACACATCATTAATTTGTATCACGACCGATTATGTATATGCAAAGCGACACCCACAGAATGTGGAAGAATCGGAGGCAGCCATTGTTTCTATGTTGGTACTCTAGGTTTTCTTGTGTCGGCAAAACATGCGAGACGGTGATTTCTAAGATTACGTAACGGTTGTGCCTCTCTATCTAGATAGAACCTCTTTGGAAAAAAACAATCACGAACTGCGAATATTCTCGAGCGAGAAAATCGGATTAGGATTATCCTCGGAAGAGCCACTTGAGAGAATGTGAATAACAATTGCAATTAATGGGGCGGTAGTAGATCGTTCAACAAGCCAGTTGGTGAATGTGCTTCCTTCTTATCTCTTTTAGTGGAGCGGTTTTGGACTGCAAAAGTGTCGACAACCCCTCCCCTCGTACACAACAAAACGCAATCACTTCGAGTCGAAAGATATTAATAAATAATTTTACAAATGATGGTTTTGGTCAAAAAACTTTGGTGCAGGGGTTGTTATTAGGTCAAAAAATCACTTTTTGAGCTAAAAACTTAAAGATCAAGATTTATTAATTTCTTAGCAAAACAAAGTTTAATCTGATGCAATACTATTAAAATCTCCTGACATTGTATTATAGATTTCTGTTTATAAAATAGAAAGGGTCTAGATTTTAGCCCCCAAATCACTTTTTCCCTAAAAAAACATCCTTTTTTAGCACATGTCACCACAACGAGCGGTTAACCAACCCTTAATCCAATGTATAAAACCTATATCAATAACAAAATATACCATAAAATAAATTTTTTTTGCAATATTTTTACATTAAAAAATATAAAAAAGTATAATTTCGCTTAAATTTGGAGCCCAAAATGCAATTTTCCGGCTACAAATCATCCCTGCCACCAACTATTCACCACAACCCATCATTTTCTTAATCTCATAGTTTCTCGTTCAAATAAGGTGGTTGTGTTTTGTTGTACCGAGGGGAGGGGTAACTCAAAAACTGAGCACTTTTCAAAGCTCGGCCGCTGCGTTATTTCTTCCATGGTTTAACCATAGCCGTTGGGAAGGAGAGTTTGAGATAGCCTGATACTGTGTTCATTAGCTCTTTGCTAATGCATCCTCTTAAATCTGCACTGGCACATTTTCATTCACAAAATATGAATTTCTTTCGAATTGCCCTCATAAGCCATTGGAAGAATAGAATATACTTTTACACATAAAATAAATACCCAAAAACAAATAGGGCCTTGATATGAGGAAAAGACATCCAAGTAGTTGTATGCCAATTTTTAAGTTTTCCATACTTTAAAAATCAACAAATGTGTATATTACATGAATATTTTTTGACCGTACTCACTGATAATTAAAACCACAAAGGTTATAGAACCGATCAAACAGTTGTGCATAGCGTGGGAAAGATGCATACGGGGCGTGCGTGTTCTTGTGTTCAACGCCATTTTCGCGTCATCTTCTGAATTTAACGTCGCCGGCGACGTTAAATTAATAAATCGTTGTCTTATTACACCCATAAGGAGCTGATTTTGGTCTTAACCATTTCGGGTGAGGGCGTCTGTATGTAAAAAGCCTTACACCCATGCAAAAATATCGAATTTTGAAAAACTGGAGGGCGGCACTAGTTTTCAAATGTGCCAGTGTCTCTTTAAAGCGTTTTTTATCACGAAATATAGGTCACATGTTGTTTTTCATCCAACTATTTCAGACATTCCAGAACAACCTTGGTGGCAGTTGAATCTCCAACTGCAACACATTAGTTTTTATGATGTTGTGTCAAGGTTTGTGATTACGGTAAATAAATGAGTCTTAAATGGCGATGTCCAATTTAGGATCCCCCCCACCTAACCCCGATTTTATGTGCTTAAACCGTTTTCAATGTATTGTTTTTAGACAGGTAAATGAAAGACCCAATCAGGACTTTGCGGTCTTTAAAACATCCCGCTCTTTATATCTGCTAAGCGCAGCAAAGTCCTAATGTGTCAAATATAGTCCGGTAGCCATGGCCCAACTTAAGGTCTGACCGTAAAATTGAGTTTGGACACAATTTTTCTGCTGTAAATGATAAGATAAGGGTGTGTCGAATAAGAACCTCGGATGCCACCTGGCAATCCTTGAGCATTTTGAGAAATCAAGATGGCGTCGCATAAATGATAATTATCTATTCAACCCAATATTATTCAAACTATGGAGTTACTAGATATACTATAGGACCAAAGGAACAAATGCATGGGCACTTGTACAATTGAGTCATACTCCAATTCAAAATGGAAGCCCCCCAAATCTAATAATTTTAAAATTGCCATTATAACAGCAAATACCTGCGGATAAAACTAAACATGAAGTACTTAGATTATGTTGGTAGAGACAACAATAAATGTATTCTGATACTTGTAAGTTGTACAATACGTCAATCCAAAATTGGCAGCCAAAAACGGGACTCTCAAAAATACATGACACAAAGTCTAACTATTACTTTCAAGTATAAATTATGGTGTCAATGTGAACATTGGACATGTACTACGATCATAACCAAGTGATACCAGGTAATCACGATAAAGAAAAATGGGTAACTTATAAATGAGTGCAACATATGTGAACATGTAAATTCCTATGGTATTTTTGACAACTTGGCACCAATTAGTTTTATTTCGATTTTGGATTTAAACAAATTGAAATGTTATGTTGTACATTGGTTTAGGATCAAAGTACATTTCTCAGTCATTGACACATTATTTCGATTTGAATGAAGGCTGTAATATTATAAATTGTGCCAAGTATTTTGAAGATGTTCACGTTTGGCTGCCCAATTGATTGACGTCATGTTTACAAAATTTTGAAGTGAGTATCAGAACAACATTAATTGTTTATTGGTGTTAACACCATAACCCTAAGTGGTTCTCGTATATTTTTTAAAAATTATTGGATTGGCTTCCATTTTGAATTTGAAGAATGACTTAATGTAAAAAGTGCATACAGTTGTTCATTGGCTCCTATAGTATTATCTAGTAACTCCATAAATTGATAATATATAGGGTTGATAGATAATTATCATTTATGGCGACGCCATCGTGGATTTCTCAAAATGCTCACGGATTGCCCAGGTGGCAACCCAGGCAGATTATTATCTACACACCCTCATCTATCATTTCAGCAAAAAATTGTGTCCATTACTCAAACTGTACGGTCACATGAGATTCTACCCTGACTAATATGACTGAGTGTCTACCACCCATAGGAATATTGTGGTCTCAATTGAGTGCTGTATGATCATTTGTTTTCAGCACTGTACCCAAAATAGCCTGCGTCTACAAGTTTCCGGTTTATTCCGTTACATGTTGCTATCGGCAGCTAGGAAACTTCTCATGGGTGGACAATCAGTTTCTTACACAGGTTTTTTGGGTAGAAAGTAAAGTAAGATAGTCCGGTGTACTCATAGTCCGGCTGCAACGGTAAAGAATGAGCACTCAAATCAGTTGACTCTTCACGCCGCAACATTAGTTTCACGCTTATCCCGTTATGGGGATGGAGCCACGGACTGTGGCTCACCGCCGGGACTATATCTGCTTTCACACGCTTAAAAACGCAGCCTGATTGCTCTCAAGTGTTAGATGAATATGGTTCGCATGACGTGTGTAGTCCCATGATTCAGGCACAACTTCTGTTCAATTTGGAGTGTACACGCATACTTCGTTCAAAGCATATTTCTTACAACTATTCGACCCCAAAAAACCTTAGCGTTAACTCTCCAACATATACGGATGATCCAAACATTTGTAAAGATATTTATGCAATTTGTTAATCTAATGGCGACGAATAAAATTTAGGATATAGTGTTCCCATCTTATGTCAAAAATTGCAAACATTTAAAACATAACGCCATGCCATTTGGAACAAAATTTCAATAGATTGTTCGCATTTCTCCCCACCAATGAGTAGTCGTACCACAACAAGTCGTTTGTCATTAGTGATAGCCATGATAAAAACAATCAATTATGGGGCTACAGCTCATATTTGCAGAATAGGGTTAGTGAAACAAATAACTTACAGTACGTGAAATAAAGGTTGAATGAGTAAGAGTGGACAAAATTGAATGACATTAATCATGCAAGGTAATCATTATTCCTTCTACTTAAACACTTCTCGTGCGAAGACCTTGTCTCCGCGTGATTATTTGTCACGAATGCACGAGTGATCAGATAATGTACAGGTCACCACAAGTCGGTATAATGCAAGAAATTTAAATAAAATATTGGTTTGATATCAAAATAATTGCAACAAACCTTTTTGGTGTTGTTATACTTAGAATCGAGACATTTCAAAAGGTCTAGGAGTATAAGTAGCGGGGAATATGAATTTGCAGGGGGCAAGTTTTGTAAATATAAAATAGGTATAATTGTACTGAAATCTATACAAACATTTTGGTATAGATTGCCCTATCTGTGGGTCATAGTATAATAGTTATGAGGCAATAAAGGTTCACGGTCATCCTGGGGTAATATTTTAAGAATGCTCCGATTCTTCTCAAAATGGTCCTAGATTCTTCACATAGTCCCAACGGCAAGGAAATATATTACTTGCACTAATTTAACCATTTTGGTCACATAATTAGAGGGCAAAATGTAAAAAAATGGTCTACATATCCCGTGGGGGCATTAATAGTTGCCATCTAATTTACATACTAAAATGTCAATGCTGTTATAGGATATGACCAAACCAACAATTTGAGACTAGTTTCGTCGAAATCGGATCACTCTCTGAAAAAATCCCCCATATGACGTTAAACCGTTATGAGCCTATAATCCTGAAACCAATGACCATAGATATGGCAAACTATAACTCTTTAATCCTCATGACCAAATGAATAAGTTGGCACAGGTTTCAAAACAATTAGATCTCTTTTACGTTTGACCCCTGTACAAAACTTGCCCAAAAATTTCAAATGTTCCCCATTGTTCTGTGATAATTCCGAAATATGATAACACAAAAATTGCTTATGTTGCAATTGTTTAAGGTAAAAAAAAACCTCACAATTTTCTTGCACAAGTACTTAGTAGGAACTAGTAATACCGCCAATCACTTGATGTCGTCTTCCTGCTCAATATCAAGGAACATGGCTGCATCATATAATATACCCTCCAAAAACAATCTATGGTGTCAAAATTGGCTAAAATGATTTTTTTTCTTTTACACACCACAATTAAATTGCTGTGTGCATTTATTTTTTATGTCTTCTTTGTCTAAAATGATTGTGTTAAATAAATATTTGTTTCTCGTATAAAGTATATAGATTGAATTAACATGCGTAGACCATTCCTAATAATGTGATATTGTACTGTTTTTCTTTAAGACAACGTGTACATTTGAATGAACGAGAACAAGCTTTTTTGTACCCTCAAAGGACTATACAGGGTGTCCCAAAATAAATGCAATCCTCGCAGTTGGTGCCATAATTTCAAAATTACTGAGAATTATTCAAATTTTATAACAGATTCTGAATGACGAGCTAGTTTCGTATATCCTGTCCAAGTTTTGTCTGATACGGTCCACTAGTTTTGAAAACAAAGGCTATTATGTAACCCGCTGTCAAATTACCCCATTCCAAAATTGCCTTAGATCGTTAAAACAGGTTCACCTTGAAAAGTTAAATAAAATGTTGAATAAAAGGTGAATACGTTGGATATTTGATATTGATCTAAAATATGAAAATTAACTTCTTAATGTTATAATTTGTCAAATTTGTTTATTCCGTTATTAAGTATATTAGGGTGATGGGCTGTTTCTAAGACGAGTTGGTGCTTTTTAGTATATATAATATACTATCGTTGTGTATCTTAACACAAATCATGACTGTTTTATTATAAACACAATGAAATTGGCTTGTCGTTTCATTAAATAGGCTTTATTTAAACCCATCACCCAAATGAATATTGGTAGACCATCATCAGCGATTTCTTTGGTATTAATTCATTTACCTATTTAAACGTCGCCACATCATAATTATGTAAATGGATTTTGTGGTCGTCTGTCTTCATCTTTCGTCGGGATCAATATTTATTTTGATTCATATGTCTGTGAAATTGCAGACATTAACTTCATTAATTTGCAAGTAATGACTATCATGTTTTAATTTCATGCATGTTTCTTCTAACGGAGAACATTGTGAAATACACTGTAGAATACACATTTAAGTGGCCCGAGATAGTATATGGCTGCAGTGGTTTTACATAATAATATTCCACAATTACAGTTAGATAGTAATGGTGAAAAATTGTAAATGACAATAGGCTTACCGAAAGGGTTTTAAAAAAGTAAGTGAAACGTTCAGTGACAATGCAAGTGTCATAACCTCTTAAAATAATAATCAGTCATTTGATTGCAAAGAGATTTTACATTTTGATTTAATATCATAACTATGTTATCGGTACTACATAAATTTCACACATGAAATGTTGTGACTTGAATATTGCAGCAAAGTTACAATAGCTCCAACTGAAAATGATGTTATCGGTACTGTATTACTACAAAGTTAATACATTACTACAAAGTTACAATAGCTCCAACTGAAAATGATCTCCGTTGAAAAGTAGTACCAGTAGTACCATCGAACAATCATCTGAAATCTATTTAGCTTTTTGTGGCAAATGAAACCCAAGATAGAATCCATTTTGCAAGGTCATGCATCAACCAGTCGCAGCATGATTTTTTTTCACCGCATCACATTCGTTTACGGCAAGCTTGAATGCTCAACAATCCGAAAAGCAGTTATCGCCGATGAACAGTGGTTTTTCAATCAAGAATTTTTTTCCGAGTGAAAAAAACCCAAGAAAAACTATGCTTTCTTCGTGTATGTTTTTTTTTGCTGAAAATAAACTTAGTTTTCAAGTGCAAACCTGTTTTTTCGATTAACGAGGTTTTTCCTATCGATTGAAACTGGTTATCGGTGATAATCTATTTTTTGAATTATGAGTATCCAACTTGTCATTACACAGAGAATACAATGTGTAAGAAAAAATATTTGTAAACCTTTATTTGGTTGAAAATAAACAATGTTACGGAAACATTAACATTTTGGTAAAAAAAGCATACCTATTTCTTATGATAAAAAGAATGTCTACCACATCATGACTATATATTATGCTTTCCCAGGGATACATGATATGGGACTGTGTGGGGTGGTATTTTTTTGTAGATAAAGTTTTAAAGAAAAATATCTATTTCATAAATTGCATTGTGGAAAAAAGATATTAATATTTCTGGAATAGCTTAAAAGAGAAGCATAGACTAGAAACACTAGTACTACTTCTCTAGAAGTCTGATCAATTTCAAGTACGTGGCGTTTCAATTGTCTTCAATTGTCTTCAATCTCTGCGAGGATGTTTCACGCCAAAATGGAAATTTTATATTCATAGGGTACTTTTGAAATACTCCTATTCCCGAAATCTTTGTTGAATGGTTTTTAAACGAAAAGGATAAGTACAAATTATCTAGGATGTGATATTTCATTTGAACAATAAGGAGGAAGAAAAAACAAGTACGACTTTCTGTAGACAGTCTGATTCAATTACGTGGCGTTTCAATTGTCCGCGAGGATGTTTCACGCCAAAAAAATGGAAAATTCATCATAATAGGGTATTTCAATAAGTGCGTCCCGAAATCGAAACAAATATGTGTGGATCTTCGGACTACCCGGGCTCGTGCAGGTTCTAGGCTCCTGCAATTCAGCAAATGTATTAGAGTGGATCACCACCATCCTAGGGCTGAAGAACTCGGATGGTAAAGTACTGGACTGTTATCCAGAAGTCGCTGTTCGAATTTTTGCTTAAGCCAAAAATCTTGCTATGTGTTTAATTTATAATAGTTTCCAATACCGATTCGCTGATACCTGCCTGATATTGGAGATAGATAGTGATTTTGTTGATTAGAAAAGGAGGTTGTTTCAATCTACCCAAGCGGGTTGCTTCGCTGCCTAGCAATAGAAAGTGACTTAGAAAGAAACGAGTGTACAATATACACAATAACAGCACATTTTTGAAGAGCCCCCCAATTTTCAAAATTGATATTTTGCAAGTTATGTTGGTAATTGTCTAGGAAACTACACGTGCGAACGAGAAGGCCTAAAAAAATGCGTGTTATTTCATAAAATAAGGATTTTGTAATATAATTGGAACCCTTGATGTAATTAACGGCAGAGCGAAAATGCTAAGTTTATGTCAGTCCATGAGAAATAGTGCAACCTCAAGAAAAGACTCTAAGTTACTTGACTGCCTGAACCAATAAAACAATAAGGATTGAGCGTAGAACGTAGATACGTACATGGCGATATTTCCCGGCTATCATATTGAAAGGCCGTTCCAGCAGCATGGAAATTTGGGAAAATCCCCAATATTAAGTGTTCTAATACAAAATTCCTTGGTATTGCGTCACATAGCATTTTCGAGCTTAACCATTCACAGGTATGTTTACTAGCCAGTTACCAACGTTGTAAAAATCTATTTTTTTTTTTATTTGGGGGTGGGTGTCTTCAAAAAATTTGATATTAGCTTTCATTTCGGCTTCTGTACTTGCTGAATGAAACTTTGAACAGGTCTAATACAATCGATTATAATGTTAAAATATTCACATCACTTAAAGGTGCGTGTTCCGATCGTTCTTGGGACCCCTGATGTACCCGGAAAGTAGTATCGATTTTGATGTATCAGATGAAGGCCGTATTTTTCTCATTGTCGTCTGAAATTTGAAGCCCTCGAATCCATTTCATATCCCCCCCCCCCAAGAGTAAACAAAAAACCGCCGTTTTAGTGGTTAACCACTGTATTAGCACAGTATTGAATAGGGCTTTGCAACATGCATTATCGCATCTACCATCAAAACCGCAAGTTTGTTTCCCACGGTACTTTATGGGGTGTATGTGCAAGTGCCAGGCTCTCATATCAAGTAGAGAACACAATACACATAAATCGGAACAACCACCTTTAACTGTAAAAACGGTGTTTAGGAATTAAGTATTCTTCACATTCACTGTATCCTCGTGGAGCCGGTGTGGTAGGAGATATAGTCCTCCGGACTCACAGTCCGCCTACAGCGGTGAAGAATATGGCACTCGATTCAGTTGACTCTTCACGCAACATTAGTGTCACGCTTTATTCCATTGTCGTCTATGGAGCCCGGACTATGGTTCCTGCCGGACCATATCTCCATATATACGTTTAGCCCTTTTCATTATCCATTGTGCTTCATTTGTTCAACTGTCCATTATAGTTACGAAAGCGGTCACAGACCGTTATTTAAACTATGAATATTCATCAGACCGTTATTTTTTCCGGAAGTGGTCTCTCGACACTTCCGGAGAAAATTATCTGATGAATATTCATGTTAAACAATAAAGGGCAATTGAACAAAGGAAAATTCTAGAAACACGTCAGCCTCGGGTGGTACAAATGAAAGAAATAAATAGTGAAAGAACTCAATATAAAAGCTAATTGTGGGCATCAGATTACCATCTACTTGTAAGCTTATCTGTCGATTACGATTCAGCCAAAATTGTCCCTTCACTATTTTTAAGGGACAATCGGAACATTTTGCTCTTTTATTGTTGAAATAAACAACGATGAAAGAACTGGCGACTCAATACTAAAGCTTATTGTGATTGTCGGGTTAACCTGATGGTTAGCTAATATATCCGAGTACGAATCAGCCAAGATAGAAAGTCATGGAAATCTTTTATATTCTATTTCAAAAAGACAATTTAAACATTTTGCTCTTACTTTAAAATTGTAGCAATTGAACAATTACTATACAGGGTGACCCAATAAAAACTTTACCCAAAATGAAAGTAATATTTTCCACTTTCTGAAATTTGATATCTGTGGATTTTATTTTATGATAAAGAATGGGTAATAGAGCATCTTACCTATATATAATATTTTGTTCATTTTGGTTGAGTGGTTATCAAGATATGGTCCACTGAACAATAAGTTAGCAAAACAGACTTGTCCACGGAGCATCATTTTTCTTAGGCATGGTTGAACACAATTGCAACATCAAAAGTAATTTATCTTAACGGTCTTACCTTTAGTTTCTATCTTCCACATGTCCTCCCTGATTTGCGATGCACTTGGTAGCCATGGAGTGCATGTGTTGAACAGCTCTTGATGTTACACGCGTTCTCCTAATTGCGGTATGTATCGTTTATCCGTCGTCGTAGTTCTGGTAATGTGTTTGGGGGACCCTCATTGTAAACTCTAGCTTTTACATCACCCCATAGTCAAAAATCTAGCGGAGTTAGATCCGGTGACCGAGGGGACCATTCCACCGCATGCCCTAACCCAATGATCCGATTTGGAAAGAGTTCGTGAAGGCTGGTTCTAACCATTACAGACCTGTGTGCTGGTGCACCGTCTTGAAGAAATCAGGCACGACGAATTGCTCCATTTCTTTGCTGCTGAAAAATGCGCCGCAAATGTTGATTAATGATATTGAGATAACCGCCACCATTCAAATTTCCATCAACAAAAATGGACCCAATTAGGTTATTGTTACCTGTAACAGCTGCTAAAACTGCAACTTTCCTGCGATCATTAGGTCTGTTGTAGACAAAATCATTGGGAGGATTCCCTTTTGGCGCATACTCTCTCGCATTTTGAGAGTTCACTGAGCCAGTCACTGTAAAATTGGACTCATTAACAACAAGTTCTCTTAAGAAGCGCCGTGGTCTGTTTGGATTAGCCAATTGCAAAACGCCAGCCTACGTTGCGGATCACCTGCATCCAAAATATGGCGTCTCACAATTTTGTATGGATGCCAATTGATGTCATCACTAACGATGCGCTGAAATGACGATCTGGAGACATTTGCGACACGATTTCTCCTTATGCTTGCGCGTGAGTTGTTGCGAAGCTCCTGTCTTACAGCTTGAATGTTTGTAGGTGTTCTGACGCTTCTAGGCCGTCCGCTTCGTCCTTTGTCGACATTTTCCAAGTTCCCTCTGCTTCAAACAGTTTTCTCATGTTACAGATAGCAGGCTTGGTTGGTACTCTCACTCCAGGGAACCTGTTTGGCCATTGCCGTTTCACAGCTACATAGCTACCAATTTGGTAGTAAACCTTAACCGCGAAGGCTCGTTGTTGTGGCGTAAATTGAGGTGCCATTACTATGAGAATGTTTAAAGTTCTCGTTCAAGAAAGATATCTGGCTTTAAGCACAAGTGCACGCTACAGTATGATTTTAGATTTCAAAGGCCCGCCCTGACACAAGACAGAAAATTGGTATTTAGCACAACTGCATGCTATGATTTCAGACTTGAAAATCCTGGTTGCCAAAACAATTTATGTGTACTTATCATTCCATCATGAAATACCCATGGAAAAGTCTGTTTTGCTGACTCATTGTTCGTTGGACCATATATTAAAAACTACTCAACCAAAATTAATAATTTTTTTAGGCAAGATGCTCAATTACCCATTCTTTATGATAAAATAAAATCCACAGATATCAAATTACAAAAAGTGGAAAAATATCACTTTCATTTGGGTAAAATTTTTATTGGGTCACCCTGTATATCCGTAACGCCAGATCACTTAATCACGGAATTTAAAAATAAAATTGAGGGAGAAGCGTATAAAAAGAGAATGGAATTTCTGCCTTTGTTTTCATTATATAAGCGCAATCGAGTGCTAGTGATAGCCGTAAGATATAGTCTATTTAAGAATTACCTAAGATAGGATATCTTCTTAGCTAAAACTTCTTGAGCACTAACCTGCGGTGACTTAAATTCGGTAGTGCACCGCGGATAACTCCGTATCAAGATCTTTGATTCGTGGTGTCAGAATCCGGGGTCAGATGTACGTGTGAAAGGGTATTTGAACTGTACCTACTTAAATATCCAAACCTGCCTACTAAATAAGCATTAGACACGGCTTAACCAGTCAATAGTATAATTCTCAACAGATGGGACCATTTCTAAATGAGATCAGCGGCGAGCCTTTGTCGGAGTCTAACAGGCTCACCAGGCCTTATCAAAACACCATTTTTTTTTTCATAACGGTGTGCTTCTCATCCTAATTTGAAAGAATATGTAGGCCTACTAAGTACTATACACGAGTAATTCCCCGAATTCTTTAGAAGTTTAAAGTTTAATTTAGGCGACGTTAACTCTTTGCACGCTGGGCAATTCTGTATAAGCTATAGCGTATAAGTCAGTAGTGGCATTTGAGATGGCTTTCCAAATATTTGTAGGTCATTTGGGATGTCATCTAAAAACGAACAACAAAGGCTAGGTTTTCTTTGGACTCATTTAAATGCATTTTCACCTTGACTCTGTATTTGCTAATGAAAATAAATAATTTGAAAATGTTTATAACAAGAAAAGACAAAAATTGACCAAAATTCATCTTTGAGTTGCCATTTTGCATACCAAGGTCAGGACTAACATTTGTACTATTAAAAGTTGCAAAATTGACTTTGTCATACAGGAAAACATAATTAGAAACTTTGATATTTAAATCGGATTATATTACCCATAATTATAACATTGACTAAAAGTGCGTTGACCTTTCTACATTTTCTGCCATAGCATCTACATTTGAAGTCGGATTGTTACAAACTATACATTTTTAGAGTCCGTATGATAAGGTGAGTAATTTGACTACTACTACTACAGTTGCGCCTGTGGCTGCACTGTGTATCTACTTTCTACATTTTTGCATAGCATCTAAATTTGAAGTCGGATTGTTACAAACATCATTTTTAGAGCGTATGATTAAGGGGAGTAATGACTACTACGACTACAGTTGGCGCCGGTGGCTGCACTGTGTAACTACTCTGCTAATTTCCACTTTTTTCATATCGCTTTCAAGTTTGTGCTCATAAAGTATACCAACAATGTGTTATGGTACAGAGAACTACTTGGAATAGTGTCCATTGAGTGCTTTGACATCAGGATTTTTTCCATATTTATGGAAATAAATATTGCTGCATTTGTGTGGAAAGTTATATGACGCTATATAATGTGCAGTATATGGAACGTGGACCGTATAATACTTGACCGTATGATCATATGACGCACGTGTGATCATCATTGATTTTCCCATTACTAGTGCTGTGAAGTGTTATTGACTTGATGCTCATGAGCCAATTTGGTATTATCACTTTTGTGGTAGCTGTTTTGACTCAATTAATTGCAATGGCCCCTAGGCTTTCCTAAGGCAAAGAGGAGCTTCTCCGATTAAGGCCTGACAAGAGGCAAAGTGGCCATTATCAACGTATAGACAAATTTATGGACTTGGGAATTTGGGCACAGTGCCAACCAGCGGGGATGCCCCGAGGTGGTAAGCCCAGGCTATGCCATGAATGCTACTAAAACATCAAATCTTAACTTCAGTATATGGAATGCTCAATCAGTTGTAATAAGACTCATGAGATATGCGACTATGTAAAGACATGACATAGGATGTTTATGTACACCGAGACTTGGCTCTCGTCCTGATGATTACTGTTGTCATTGGAGGAGGATCTGTCACCAGGCTATTCTTTAATCAGTGCTCCTCGCATGTCTCAAGATCATCCTGGGGGATTTGTGTTTTGTACAAGGTCTAGACTGAGAACAGATATCATTTACCTAACATTAAATCTTGGAATTATGCTTGTCTCCAATATGACCCGGACATTCACTATTGCTGTGATCTCAGGCTTCACCCCTATACCAAGCGTAATCCTAATCTGAAGTTACTGTGAACTAACGATTTGAGTAATGTATGGATGCTGTAGGTGTCCTTCTGGTTAAAGTGGCTTCTCACAGGAGATTACAACCTGCACGTGGATATTGCTGCTAAGATTGATGTAGTCGTTTATCAACATCCTAAATTCTTTCGGTTTCACTAAAATGTTCTGACCTACTCATCGTCCCCGGTCAAATTTGGATTTAGTTATTTTCAGGGACGTGACTCACTTGTCAAGAAGTAGCATGATAAAATAATTCACAATAGACCAGTTCATGTAATGCGTTCTGAGAGTTCCTAAACCTACACAAGAGAAAGTTTCTTTCACCCTTCGCAAATATAAAAAATCAATTCATAATCTGTTTTCCAAGGATCTTGAGTCCAGAATGGCAGAATTGATATTGTGATATGGACATGTGAATACTTTGCTGAATGATTTTAACCAGGCTTGCCGTGAAGTTTTAGAAATCCATGCCCCAGCCACTACCAGATTTAGAAAGATTAAACATCGTCCTGGTTGGTATGATAAAGCTGTTGATGATGCACGGAGAAAGCGTCGTCGTTGCGAAAGGCGATGGAGAAAATCTAAATCTGAAATCCATCATGAAGAATATCTTGCTTCCAAGAAAACTGTTAAAAACATCATTACTCAATCAAAATCTGAGTTCTATAAAGATAGGCTCTCAAAATGCAATGCAAAAGACATATATAGAACAATCAATGAGCTTCTTAACAAACATGTTAAACCAACTCCTGACTCTAGCTCATCTTCTGTTCTTGCTAATGACTTTGGTAATTTTTTCACTGAAAAAATCCAAAAGATTCGCAATGATATTGATAATGTTACTCATGACAATACCTTTGAGTTTGATAACCCATACTTGAGTACATCACCAAATCCAGATTTAATGTCTGATTTTCACTCTGTTTCAGAAAAAGAACTCCTTAACATTATTAACAAGTGTCCAAGTAAATCATGTGTCCTTGATCCTCTGCCGACATGGCTCATTAAACAACATATCACTGTGATGCTGCCGACTTTGACCAGAATTGTCAATAGCTCTTTACTCTCTGGGACCTTTCCAGATGATCTCAAGAAGGCTGTGATCACTCCAGTTCTGAAAAAGCCTTCTCTCAATAAGGAGGAACTTAAGAACTATCGGCCCGTTGCAAATATGCAATTTACCTCCAAGTTACTGGAGAAGTGTGCTGCATCACAAGTGGTTAGCCATGTCAATACTTATGCTTTATATGAACCAATGCAATCAGCTTATCGTGCTTCACATTCTACTGAAACGGCTCTTGCCTGTGTCCATAACGGTTTTCAGCGTGCTCTTGATGATCAGAAAGTTGTACTTCTTCTCATGTTAGACTTATCTGCAGCCTTTGACACCGTAGATCATGGCATTCTACTCAGACGATTAGCCCATGACTTCGGTGTCACTGGCCGCGTAAACAAATGGTTTTCTTCATACTTGGAGAACAGAACAATGCAAGTGTTTGTTAATGGTTCATATTCTACTAATTTGCATATGAAATATGGACTTCCACAGGGCTCGGTCATTGGACCGTTAGGATTTGTTTTCTACACTCATGCTGTTGGTCACATACTACGTCACCATGGAGTTCAGTACCATCTTTACGCTGATGATATTCAGATGTATGTCATTGTTGATCCCACTATTCCTGGTGATGTTGACTGTGCTATTTATAGACTGTCTAAATGTGTGATCGATATTCAGAAATGGATGACTTGCAACAAGTTAAAATTAAATCAAGACAAGACTGAATTTTTCCTTGCATCTTCTCCATATCACTTGCAAAGACTTCAAAATCTAAGTCTTCCACTTGAGGACACTATTGTTTTTCCATCCACAACCATACGCAATCTGGGTGTCGTTTTTGACCAGCATATGAACATATCACTCACCTTTGTAGATCCATAAATGGGCAAATCCGTAACATCTATCGCTTTCGCCGTTTCATAGACTTTGACACTTGTCATCTTATCGCTAGAGCCTTAGTGTTATCCAAATTGGATTATTGCAATGTACTTTTGAATGGACTTGCTAAAAAAGATCTAAAGCGTCTTCAAAGGCTACAGAATAAATGCGCTCGTCTGGTCTGCTACCAACCTAAATGTGCTAATGCCAACGAACTCTTGGATCAGCTACATTGGCTTCCCATATCTGAACGCATCATTTTTAAAACCGTCTCCTATGTTTTTAAATATCTACAAGGGCTCTCTCCTCCATACATTGACTCTTGTCTCATAATTAGATCCAGGCCAACTGCAATGTCTACACGTTCAGCTAGCACCATCAACTTTGAAGTTCCAATGGCCAAGAAACGCGCTGGAGAGAGAGCTTTCTCCATTGCTGCTCCTAGACTGTATAATGCTCTTCCAAAAATAATAAAAAACAGCTCTAGTATTACCACATTCAAATCCAAGCTCAAAACCCATTTATATCCTTATGATTGCACTCAGGCTTGTTTTTTGCAGATTACTCATATTCTTTTCTTTTGTTGCGACTGTATCATTGCGCTTTGTATACAGTGGAAAAGGCGCATTATAAATGATGTTGTATGTTTATTTGCTTATGTTAGACGCTGACCAATCAATATGCAAAAGTAGGCTTTCTCGTCATTCAGTCGGAAAACCTATTTGGTAAAATCAAACACACGTATTATTGCGTTCTACCACACGTGGACATTGAAAAACACAACTTTGCAAACTTTGGGTTGGGGAGTTTGCGTCTTTCAGGCACTCTATCTCAGCCATTATTGCACTTTTTTACAATCGAGGTATTAAATGAACGAGCAAGACATAGGCAACCAAAATGTATATTTCGAAACTTCAAAATGGCCTGACGTTGGCACAATAATGATCGAAAAAACATGCCGAGATACTTGTGTGCCAGGGTGTATTATGCATTATAATGTCATTGTTTTTTTTAGTTGTGTAACCTATGTTTTAACATATAGTTTCTTTAAAAAGTGAGACATTTTTAAACTCAACTGAATAAAATGCTGACATGCAACAGATAGATGATGTCTATTTTAACAAAATTGTATACTGATTGTTTGAATGATGGTACTCTCTTCTGAAAAAAAATATGTTCGTAACTGAAAGCGTTTTTGAGTTATGAGCGGTTTTTGTAAAATCTGTACATGATGTTTTGGCCGATTGGATACAATCTTGTTCATAATTCAATGTTTGCACTTGGTCAATTCTAGCTGCATTATTTTTTTAACACTGCCTTAGGGGGACGGGAGGGGGAAAGAAAGTTATAGTTACATAATATTGTGTTGTAATGTCAAAAATTAAAAATAGTAAAGTCCCTTAGGGCTACTGTTTTTTTTCGAGAGACATGTTTGGTGAATCTGAAAGTATTGAAGAAAAACGGTTAAGGAATTCTGACAACACACACACACACACAAACACCAACACACACACCACACACATCCCCCACACCACACTGAAAGTTACCGATAGTGCCCCATTACGAGTTGACCCGAATATGTTATCATTCTAACGACAAGTGATCTGTGCAAGTTACAGTATACAGTGCTATCTTGCATAAAGCAGATATGATTTGTTTAGGATTTTTGCAAATGACACCGGTAGTGCCCATTTTAATGACTTTTGACCTCAAAATGTTAATATTAGCATAGACACCCACTGATGATGACAAGTTACCTGTGAAAGTATCAGCATCATGCTACTTGGACAATACCACCGCGCACCTTTCACAATATAGGGTTTCCCAAACTGCAATTCTCAAAAACTGCTTAAGTTGTGAATTTCATTCCATGGAGGATATTAATTCAATCCTTTTGATTTGTACACATTGTGAAAATCCCATAACAATCCAGAGATATGACGGATTATTAAAGACCATCTGTTTTTCACCCATTCCATTGGAATTTACAAAGTTTACCTGTCGAGTGAGTTTACAACGGTTTACAGTATTCAATTAATCCTTCTGTATTTGTGTTTGTGAAATTCAGAGAAATTTCAACGGTCTACCAAGAGATAAAAAGTAATATATATACTTTTTATAGTATATATTGGTAGGTCGTTGACCGTCAATCGATGTTCATTATAAAAAGCCTGTCACTATCGCTTGAACAACATCAAATTTAATAGCGTAGGGAAATTTAAAGGAAATATGTCATGATTCTGAATATTTGGAAAATTTGGTATGGATGGAAAGCTTAAGTAACGTAGATTACATATAAATCAAAATAAGTTGAAAATTGTCCACATTTGTTGAGTATTTTTTTTTTTTTTTTTTTTTTTCAATCCTTTTGATTTGTACACATTGTGAAAATCCCATAACAATCCAGAGATATGACGGATTATTAAAGACCATCTGTTTTTCACCCATTCCATTGGAATTTACAAAGTTTACCTGTCGAGTGAGCCATTGTTAATATTTAATGGTATGCTATGAATGCAGCAGTACATTCAATATGTTGGAAATCTCTCTAAATTGTAAAAGAGTGAAAATCACTCTTCAAGGAGTGACTCTAGAGACCAGTCTTTGTTCGAGTTAAATTTCTCTCTTTTAAGAGTGAATGCTGTAAATTCTTCACTCTTATACGAGTGACAATTTATCGATGAAGAGTAACCATAAACAAACTTCACTCTTTAAAGAGTAAAATTCAACTCGTGTCAATTTTAGCCAAATTACACGAGTGTTGTGCTAGCGTTTGACTTCACCATAGGCGTAAATCCCGGGGGGATGGGGGATGTATCCCCCAATATTTTGATGAGGGGGTATGTTCAATACGATCATCCCCCCAATGTTGATGCCCGTTCATGTGTTTTTGACCAAAAATAACCTCAGATTTTACCATAATAGTTTAAAAATGGTAAATTTCCGCGCGCTTCGCGCGCATTTTGTTCTAATTACAATTACATTTAACGATTTTAGCTTCTAAATGGCAAAATTTTTAGCGGGCTTCGCGCGCACATGTGCTAGTATTGGATCTTTTCAGCAAACCCCGTTTCATTCATAAATTTTCATCAACCCCATCCCCCAATGTCAAAAAGAAATTTACGCCACTGGACTTCACGATCTTATTTTAACCTGCACATCTTGGTACTTGTTGGTGGTGTTTGGAGTGATAATTATTACCCTGCATGCAATGTACAAGCGTGAGATTTGACCGCCACTTATGCTCCGGAAGCATAAGCTGTGACAACCGTTCCATAGCAGAGCTAGTGCTGATCACTATAGCAGTATCGATTTATTCCGTATATGTTATCAATGATTAGAATTGCAAATCTGGCACACCTTTCCTCGCTGGTCTTGTGCTTAGGTAGCTGACCTCATGATACAGTGGTATGGGGTTCAAATCTTATTCCTGCTGCCCTTTGAGGTTAGTGAGGGAGACCTGCACCTGGAGCATGATTGGTGGTTAAAAACTGCAATTCTCAAAAACTGCTTAAGTTGTGAATTTCATTCCATGGAGGATATTAATTCAATCCTTTTGATTTGTACACATTGTGAAAATCCCATAACAATCCAGAGATATGACGGATTATTAAAGACCATCTGTTTTTCACCCATTCCATTGGAATTTACAAAGTTTACCTGTCGAGTGAGTTTACAACGGTTTACAGTATTCAATTAATCCTTCTGTATTTGTGTTTGTGAAATTCAGAGAAATTTCAACGGTCTACCAAGAGATAAAAAGTAATATATATACTTTTTATAGTATATATTGGTAGGTCGTTGACCGTCAATCGATGTTCATTATAAAAAGCCTGTCACTATCGCTTGAACAACATCAAATTTAATAGCGTAGGGAAATTTAAAGGAAATATGTCATGATTCTGAATATTTGGAAAATTTGGTATGGATGGAAAGCTTAAGTAACGTAGATTACATATAAATCAAAATAAGTTGAAAATTGTCCACATTTGTTGAGTATTTTTTTTTTTTTTTTTTTTTTTCAATCCTTTTGATTTGTACACATTGTGAAAATCCCATAACAATCCAGAGATATGACGGATTATTAAAGACCATCTGTTTTTCACCCATTCCATTGGAATTTACAAAGTTTACCTGTCGAGTGAGCCATTGTTAATATTTAATGGTATGCTATGAATGCAGCAGTACATTCAATATGTTGGAAATCTCTCTAAATTGTAAAAGAGTGAAAATCACTCTTCAAGGAGTGACTCTAGAGACCAGTCTTTGTTCGAGTTAAATTTCTCTCTTTTAAGAGTGAATGCTGTAAATTCTTCACTCTTATACGAGTGACAATTTATCGATGAAGAGTAACCATAAACAAACTTCACTCTTTAAAGAGTAAAATTCAACTCGTGTCAATTTTAGCCAAATTACACGAGTGTTGTGCTAGCGTTTGACTTCACCATAGGCGTAAATCCCGGGGGGATGGGGGATGTATCCCCCAATATTTTGATGAGGGGGTATGTTCAATACGATCATCCCCCCAATGTTGATGCCCGTTCATGTGTTTTTGACCAAAAATAACCTCAGATTTTACCATAATAGTTTAAAAATGGTAAATTTCCGCGCGCTTCGCGCGCATTTTGTTCTAATTACAATTACATTTAACGATTTTAGCTTCTAAATGGCAAAATTTTTAGCGGGCTTCGCGCGCACATGTGCTAGTATTGGATCTTTTCAGCAAACCCCGTTTCATTCATAAATTTTCATCAACCCCATCCCCCAATGTCAAAAAGAAATTTACGCCACTGGACTTCACGATCTTATTTTAACCTGCACATCTTGGTACTTGTTGGTGGTGTTTGGAGTGATAATTATTACCCTGCATGCAATGTACAAGCGTGAGATTTGACCGCCACTTATGCTCCGGAAGCATAAGCTGTGACAACCGTTCCATAGCAGAGCTAGTGCTGATCACTATAGCAGTATCGATTTATTCCGTATATGTTATCAATGATTAGAATTGCAAATCTGGCACACCTTTCCTCGCTGGTCTTGTGCTTAGGTAGCTGACCTCATGATACAGTGGTATGGGGTTCAAATCTTATTCCTGCTGCCCTTTGAGGTTAGTGAGGGAGACCTGCACCTGGAGCATGATTGGTGGTTAAAAACTGCAATGAAGACCTACAGCTAAACTGGCATTGAGACAATATATCAACAAACTCATTCCTAAATTTCTTTTCTTTTATTTATAATCAAAATATTAAATTTATTTCAACAATTATTTGAAAGGAAAACAATTAATGTGTAGCCGTGTAAAATAAATTAATCCAAAATCGCCGAATCACTCCACACATTCTGATTACAATAGGCAGACCGCAGTGTATAATAACCATCCAATCAGATTTCCTGTATTGTCGGAAACAATTATGGAATAGATATCACGGGCTACACCTTGAAAATACCCGCTCTCATTTACAACAATATTTCATTTTCGTTTTCCTTGCTACCTATTCTGATTCACCAATAAATGATCACTGACACGAGTGATGTGCGTATAGTTAGTTAGAGTTGATAGTTGCGCACTCGCAACTTTGTTTCTTGTTGAGTGTGAAAATGAAGAGCAAAGTGAGACTTTATGTTGTCTATGTAGTATGGATTACCTTGTGTTTATCGGAGACAAAGGGTAAGTTTTTAGTTAATTAGTAAGTACAAATGGTTTGGCATGTTACACTGATTTTCATATATGTGGAAGGCTTAAATACCGCATGGGAACAAATTCGGTGTGAAATGTTTTACGTATTAGTTGGGTCATCTGGAGCAAATCCGTGACCGTTGATAGCAGAGTATCATTTCTCAGTGGATTTGTCTTCTATGAAAGTTAATGAACAAATTTAGAAGGGGTGATGCTGAAATAAATATGTCGCGTGCCAAGCCGTGCGAATGCAAGAAGTTGGTAAGTGAAATACCTGGCACGAGATACATCTGCCAAGTCATTGGGATAACTAACTCTCAATCTTTCTCTCAATCAACCCTATCTTTCCTTGAGTCAGTGGCTCTTGAAATGGTTCTTCATGCGATACATATCAAGAGCCACTGACTAAAAACTTGGCATGATAGTAATGTTTGATGGGAATTTCTGACAAATGGCAGCTATTGCACTTACGACCTTCATGCAGGGTTTGTACATTTTGTGACCCCACTTTTTCTGCTCCCAGTTGAATTCAGCAGCCTTGACCGAATAAAGTGCAGGGAATACTGACGGAATAAAGTACAGTATTCCCTGCACTTTATTCCGTCAAGGCTGCTGAATTCAACTGGGAGCAGGCAAAGTGGGTGCAGTAAATGTACCAACCCCTTGTTGCATTCACATGACTATATTATAGTAAGGTCCAAAACCTCAATTCCGTGACCATTCTCTGGCTAGTAAGGTTTTATGATTGATTTGGCTTCTATGGCCCTATTAGAAAAAAAATAGCCCCCGTGTCCCTCGCAAAAATCCTGGCATTTTTCGCTAGAGGCCAAAATCAAATATGGCCACCAGAGCACCTATAATCATGTAGCCTACACATGTCGAGCGCAAGGAATAATTAATTTGACATTTATAATGTCATTTTCACCCAAATATCCCAAATGGCCGCCGGCGCCATCTTGGAATATGTAGTTTTAGACCAGGGCATCTAAAATCGTTTACTAAGACACTTTTTCGGATAAGGCGACCACAGCGATTTCGAATCTGACATTGGTTTGACATTACAACATCATTTTTACCCCAAAATACAAGATGGCGACTACCGGTGCCATCTTGAAAAATAAACTTTGAACTTGAGAACCTAAAATCGTGTATAAAGACTTTTTCAGGTAAGTTGACCCCGAGGATTCTGAATCCTTGATAAGAAGCATTTTGGAGGTGCATATTTGTTCTGGCTCAGCCCCATTTACATACACATGTACGCTCTCCGAGAATAAGGACAGAAAGGCAGATAGATAGACAGACAGACTTAGCCTATTAATACAGGGTGAGTAAAAAAACTTGTGATTATGTCCGCCATTTTGGAATTTTAAGTAAGACATATCTAACATATGTGGTGTCATTCGAAAGCTTAGTTCATTATCTTTAATTTGCTGCAAAGATCATTCACATCGGTTAGATATATATAGACCGAGCTACAGTCGTTTGAATCAAGTAGTCGGTTTTGCGCTCTGTCCACGGATTCACATTCAAATGAACGGCATTCAGCTAAGGAAATCAGTGTCCAGAATAATGCAGAATAAATGTGACGCTATTTAACACCACAAAATTCAGTCACAACCTATCATAGATGCTCTCTTGACGTTTCTACGCCCTCATCACTCATAACAATCATTCGAAAAATAAAGTAACTTGAAACATATATCAATTTCTGGAGTGGATCATACCATATGAGGGACAGACATCGGTGACAACCTTTTGAGGTTTTAAAGTATTGTCTATATTGTCAACCAAAATATGCCATATCTTGAAAAAAAGTTTTTCAAATAAAACTTACCATTATCACTGGCTTCCACACATTTAAGATACCACTTTATTTGACATGAACATAGACATACTCTTATCATTATTTTAGGGAGTTATTTGCAAAGTTGGCCGCCGTGCATTGAAATGGGAATTCGTGGATAGGGGAAAAGCTGACTACTTGATTCAAACGACTGTAGCTCGGCTTATACTTAACCGATTAGAATTCTCTTTACAGCAAAGTAAAGATAATGAACTAAGCTTTCAGATGATACCACATAATTATGTTAGATATTTGCCACTTAAAAATTCAAAATGGCGGACACAATCAGGGTCAGGTTTTTTTTTTACTCACCCTATATATAGATTAATAGGCTTACTGTATTTTGAGAAACGAAACGAAACGCCCATTGGTTTAGACGTTTTATTCGGTCATGCATGCATAACGTGAATAACAGAATAAAGCGTGTAATCCAATGATTTTTTTGTTTCTTTTTCCTTTACCAATATTTATAGGATATACAAAATCATTTGTGTATGTGTATCTGACAAAATATTTTGAAAAGCACATTGCTTTTCAAAGCCATGTCAAAAATTCCCCAAATTCCCCATTGGCATTATATGCAAAATTTAAAATCCAAGGAAACATATCAAAAATTACTTGACATCAAAATGCGTGCAGCCCAAATGGTATCTTTATTTTAATCAATAGCTCTTATCCAAATTAAATCGATTAATTATGACAAGTAGTACACTGAGATTTTAACCTGACACTTGTTGATTTAGAGCCAAGCTCTTTTGCCTGTCTTCATATTTTTCCAGGTAGTATTCGTTGTAAATCCAATTGGAGGCTGAATCAGAACTCTTGTTACTTTATATCATCTAACACTGCGACTTTCACTCAAGCAGTATCAGAGTGCAATAACTTGGGTGGTACACTGACGAGTGTCCATAGTCAGAGTGAATTTAATTTCCTTGCTTCATTTGCAAGTGAGTAAATGCTTGTAATTTCAATCCATACTGTTCATTAAAAATAGTACAATATATCGCATTTGAACAGCGGAATATAAAGATAAAGAAACTCGTTGTTAAAGAATTTTCCTTTGGCGTTTAGTTTCTTTAAAGGTGCAATAAGAGCTTTCACGGCATCCATATATTGTGTCATATGTAGTGTGATTTCTTATAAATTTAGATCAGACGTGCAATATATTTCTTACCTTGCATTTGGCTATATAAATGTCTTAAAGGTGCAAACAAAAGGTGATTTTGAGTTGCTCATTTTTCAATATACATGTAAAACATAAGCTGAATTTCGTGTTTGCTCCAATACGAAATAAGAAATTTATGTTGGCGCTAGAAATGTCTGAAAAGGTGCAAAAAAAAGGATGATTTGATTTTGGAGTTGCTCATTTTCAATATCCATGTTAAAAAACATAAGCTGAATTGTGTTGCTCCAATAGAAATAAGAAATTTCACAAGTTTTGTAAACAAGAAAATAATTCTCAGGCTTAATCATGGAAATGGGGATATTTTGATGAAGCTTTACGTCGGTGCAAAAATCAGGATTTTAATATTTTAGTGGACACCTGATATGCGAAATCTCTCGTGCTAAATAAGTTTTGTTTATTGCTCTTTGCAGAAACATAATTGTCCATATTTATTGGAGCAACAAAGTTTTTGTAGCTATTTGTGGGTTGGGATACCATGACATATACAGTGAGGGAACCGTATACTGGATTGAGTGGAACAACCAGTAAGTACCATAAACGTAATATGTAATACTAGTCCCATTGAATATTTTTGATACTTATTGAAAGCCGATAATGGAACGTTTTGCGTTTTGTTATGACAGAAAAAGGTTCGGCAAAAAGTCAGGAGAGGACGTGTGGCGAACCATTGTATGTGTGCGTTAGAGTCGGCTGTCGCCAACGTCTTTGTGTTCTGGGTAAAGATATTTTAAGATATTACTCAATGGCCTTGTCGACCTAAACAAATATGGCGGAGCTGTTTTTAACAATCTAAGATTGGATATGTTTGAGCGCCACTCAGAGGTTGAATGAAGCATCCACCGTTATATCATAAAGGGTGATGTATTGCCAGGCAAGTAAGTGGCTTCTTGTCCTCAGCATGGCTTCCTACTAGAACAGTTAACCAGCAATGTTTGTAAACATGTTTTAGGGCCCTGGTATCTTGAAATAAGGTCGGCCTGACGGTACACACTGGGCAATTGTATCTAGCTTGTATCTGTTAGAGTTTTAATACTATGGGCCAAAACGATTCGCAGGAAGGGATTCGCAGGCAACAAAGGAAGTGCGTGAGGATGTTAACTGGTCTATTGCATAGGGTCTATTGAAAAGACTTTCTTTGGCCCCGTATCTCAGCCCAGCTTATAGTCGATTCGCGTGATACCTTCGTCCCCCTAGAGTTTTGGACCTATTCCATAGCGGAGAGGGGCTCTACCGGAAAATGAAGAATCAATAGTCAAGTTGCCACACCGGATGTTCTTGAGGACACTTTCCTCGGTCATTTAACTCACTCACCCGCCACTAAATACAGTTCATTAATGTATGAACACGCAACTATAATAGGGTGATTTCAGGCATTAACATTGCTCACAATAACATGATTACAGAGTCCCTGGCCTCATTGAAATGTTTCACCTCCGCAGAATGGTACGGGGGGTCAAATATCAGATGAATCGAGTATAGCTAGGAACCGATTTAACATAAAGGAGGGATTTATTTACACGGTTCCGAGTACTAAGTCAATCAGATGGGGAGCAGCTCTCAAGTCAAAACGCCACTGAACCGGAAAGGTGAGTACATATAGGATTTTTTTTGATAAAATGAAAGGATAAATATTTGATAAGTCCCCAAAAGTTTTTTACAAGGTTTTACACTTACCATTTTAAAACAATAGGCTGATTAAAATAATTTGCATATATTTTAAAACACTTAGTACTTGTACAAATTCTGCTCTAACTTAAAGACGGAAGTATTTCTCAACATGCGACTTCTTG